>CAOJBJ011523732.1:0-12596 GCA_948291685.1 Euphorbia celastroides | reverse complement strand
CTTTCCTCAAGATGAGCCTAAAGGTTCATCCAAAATTTTCTAGAGTTCTTAAATCCTAAAAGTTTTCCTAAAAATACATCGAAATAAAATTGTTGAGAAAAATTGGGCTTACCGGTTGCCAAGAGAGATGCCTGAAGTGGTCAAGCACCTCTGAAATATATGCGCCCGGAGCAACATTATAATATGATCGGCCTGGGGGTATACTAAAGCATGCTGCAATGGATTGGGCGGGGATCGCAATCATCTCCCCATCAGGAAGCACCTGGATGATCTTGTGGTCAGAAGACAGGCTTTCAACCCGAAAATTGGAAAGTTTTAGCCACATGAAAGTGACTAAAAATTGGAGCACAAAATTGAAGGATGAAGAAAATGCCATTGGAATTCGGAATTTCAAAAAAGAGAGTATGTCAGTGAGAGAAGAATGAGAAGAATGAGAATTGGTGGAGAAAAAGGAGTATTCTCGGTTGAATTCATAGAGGTTGTAATCTAACCGATCGACTAGATTACATCCCGAAGTTACCGTTACGAACTGAAGTTACTGTTGCAATAACGGTCATTTTTTCGGCCAATCAGGTAAAAGTGTAATCTAGCTGATCGGCTAGATTACACAATGCAGTAAATTTCATTGATTTCCATTTTATTACGAACATTAATTTCTCGGAACATCCTCGATGCCCGAATTTTTCACCCATGCATGAAAAAAATATTTTTTAAAATTGGGTGGACCAAAATTTTCAAAAATTGAATTTCACAGATTTTACTTATGCATAACCCAGTCGGTGCGCTTTTCGAGTTCGAATCACCATTTGATCAACTCATAGCCTCACTGGAAAATTATCAAAAATCCGAGTATGGATCCATGACAGACCAACTCCATTAAATGTCACGACCAAATTCCCCAGTTGATCGGATCATTTTACGTTTCCCAAGGAAACAAATGTGTTATCCCCAGAGGATACTGAAATATATTTCCCCAGCGGTAAAATTTTCAAATACACGGATCCACAATGGACCACCAAATGCACAATCCCTAGTGGATTTTGACGATTCATCTGCTTCAGAAAATTGTCTTTTCAAAATTATTTTCAAAATCGTTCTGTGCCATAGTTCGACCGCACTCACTAGTTGCGCATCATAACTTTTAATTTTCTTCAAACAAAAGTTCTGCGCGCGAGGGCCAAACTGTGAGCATGGTCCACCCAGCCCGATGATGAATGTTTAACCTGATTGTAGGTATGGCAAAATTCTAGCAGAGCCGGTAGAAGACCGATTGTGCATCCGAGAACTTTGGAGATTCGACTCTGTAATGATCAAATTTTAGAGCTTTGACTCCGTAATTTCTAAAGCCCTGACTCCGAAATGCCCAAAACTCCGGAATCCCTGATTCCTAATGATCCTGGAGCATTGACTCCGTAATGTTCAAAGCCCTGGAATTCCCAAAAATTCCAGAAATGTCCGGAACATTGATTCCATCCAAATGTTTCAAAGCCTTGATTCAAAAAAACCGGAAATCTCCCAAAAACCCTAAACCTGAAAAATCCCGAAAACCCGGAAAACTGTAAAAAATTCTCCTGAAAAAAGTTTTTTACAGAAAAAGTCCAAATTCTTGTGCATTTGACGGCTAGTTGACCCTATGGATGACTGCCACGTGTCATCTTCCAAAAGGTGTGATCTAGCTGATCGACTAGATTGCACCTACTCTACACATAGGTGTAATCTAGCCGATCGGCTGGATACACTTATGGGTGAAACTAGCCGATCAGCTGGATACACTTATGGGTGAAACTAGCCGATCAGCTAGATTGACACCCCGAGATGACTATAAAAAGGCCACTCCTCCATTCATTCCAAAGCACCTTTCATGTTCCAAAACTTGATGACATCCCTTCTTAAGCTCTCTTAAGCCTTTTTAAGCCTTTCCTAAGCTTCCTAAGCCATTCCAAAGCCATTCTAGGCATTTCTGAACGAGTCTTTCCCTCGGAAAACTGATCCTGAAGCTGTCAAAAGACCCTAGTACCTGGGCATCGACTGACTTCACTCCAAGCCCTACACCTCGGGCAAACCATTGTTTGTTGAGGTTCCAGTTTCAAGCCTCTTCTATACCATTTCCTCCCGGAACTCTTTCCAAATTTCCAGAGATTCAACATCCTATACCCTTCTACCTATAGCTTGGGATTGTCCTCAAAATCTTCGTTCCTAGTCGGAACTCTATCGAAGTAAAGATCCAATCTTGCTCAACTATCACCAAAATTCAACACGGAGTTCTACCCAAGTTCTCCCAATCATCTCACGATCAGTCCTAAACCGGCCCAAAGGAAAAACCTAGCCTTAAAGAAAGGTAAACTGAGGGTTCTTGGCTATTATACCCAACTTTATTGCATTGATTGATTGCATCATAAAGCATATGTTCATGATTCTGGATTTCTTTATCGTGAACAAACGCAAGGATACTCTGTAAGTATGCTTTGACCATACACTGTTTAAATTACGCAAGGTATATTGTTATATAAAACAAGCATGTAATAAAATATATCCTAGGTATACACATCAATGTGAGTCATTTTATGATATATCATTGTTAATATTGGATTGATGTCATGAGTAAGCTTTTTACGCGAACCCGTTTCTCTGTTAATTCTTGGTTGTGAGCTTTTTCCGGTCTCTTTTAAACAAAATGTTTTGGCATGTCATAGCTGACCCAATGTTTTTTAATGTGAGATACGAGGTATTCAGACCTCGATATCTGGGGACCTTGGCTCTATTCTGACGCAAGATCTCCCTCTCGCTGTGAGAATGTGCCGTGACAGGCAACCCTATACACCCTCCAGGTCCGTGGTAGTAAATTTTTTTCAAACCCACTCCACATAACTGGCGACTCCCGACAGCCGGCATGTGGTGACAATGTGGTGGGGGGAAGAGAAGGTTCACCCGCTCACAATTCCTAACTTTCCCACTGACTTTACTTCGAGTTCCTCCACTTCCAATGGTCTTCTGGATGGTTTAGGGATTGTGAATCCTATCTTTATCCCTAGCAATTCTGCCTCTACTTCATCTAATTCTGGTCCTAATGATCCTGAAGCTCCTCTGATGGCGGAAGGATTAGACCTTAGATATCATCGGTCTCAACCTCCAGCGCACCCCATTCCTCGCTGCCAAATTGTGTATACTGCCGCCAATAGCAGCAATTTTCTCCTTTCCCGAAGTTACTGAATGCCGAACCCTTGAAGCCCAGCAGGTGCACCGACAAGACGAACCTTCTTCCCCATTCCTTTGCCATTTCTAGTTCCTCTAAGTGTAATGGGGACCTCATAGAGTAGACCAAGAGGAAGATGTGCTCCAGGCCGGGGTTCTTTTGCATTCGCCCTCACTACAACAACCGAATGCACCTTCCTTATACTCCAAACACCTTTGCTATCCTTCAAGAGGTAGTCGATTGGGGGTTTCGCCTTCCTTTTCCATATTCTCTTGCCTCTATCCTCCGGGATTTTAGGCTCTATCCTAGTCAAATCACGCCAAACTCTTAGCTGATGATGATCAATATGCATAAAATTTGCAGGGATTTGGTCTGTGGCTTGATGGACCGGTGTGGCGAAGGTTTTTTACTCCGGTTACTAGGGCCCATGGCGACCTATGTTACTGGTTCCCCCGGAGGAAGGTAGAGACGCCTAAATTTTACAAACCAATGAACCACCTGAAGAACTATGAGCAAAAATGGTTCTGGGTTCAACTAGATGCTCAACAGGATCCTAAGTATATGTACCGAGATGGGCACTTCACTTTTCCTACTAAGTGGAATCCTCGCCCAATGTCGATGAATCAATGGAGGCCTTCACTTTGGGCCCCTCAAACTAGGACAATGATGGTGCTAAAAAGCATTATTCCTTGACAAGCAATTATATGGATGTTACGACGAACCTCTATAGTGACAGCATGCTGTACGCCATCGGGCCACATGAAAATGTTGACGTCATAGAAGCGGTATTGATTCGTGAGTTCAATTTTTCAAAACTTTATTTAAATACCTTATTTGCCTTTTTTTGTTGTGCAAGCATGTTTAACCCTCGCCCTCTTATGTCCATTATGGCAGAGGCAGCTCTTCACCGTGAGCAGGAAATAGCGATAGAGAGGAGGCGACAAGACATTATGATGGAAGGCAGTGCCTCCCAAGGACCTTTTTTTTAAGAGGTGGGAGGACAATGAGGAGAAGCTGCATGTGCCGGAGGAGTGGCTATGTCTGATGAAGTGGTGGAAGTCGGTCCTAAAGCCACTGGTCCTGTTCCAGCTGAGGAGGTTGCCACTTCTTTGGTTGACTCGACCCCTGCCGAGGCGACCCCTACTGTTCCTTCTACCATCATGCCTCGCAAGGAGGACTTATCCATGCTGAACGATGCCCCTGTTTCTCTAGTGCGTCACCCACACAAATCTCTTCGGGTTGGGGAGAAGAGGAAGAGAGCTGATGGTGATGACGATGAGGCGAGCGATCTTGGCTCGAAAGGGAAGGAGCCAAAGGAGACGTCTTTGGACGATGATCGCTTGAGTCCCTTTGGTGAGAGGGATGTAGCTGCTTTCCGTCGAGGTCACCCTAGCAAGGTTGCAACTCTTTCCCTTAGGATGCTAATTTTTTCAATTGCCTCATATTTGTTACTTACTATTATTTTGTGTAGATGTGGCCGAAGATGTATGGACCCGAAGTTGGTCTGAAGGATCATTCAATTATCAATAATATTCAACGGTTCTTCCAGATTCCAGCGGAGGTGTGCTATTACCAAGATGTGGAGTACGACGTCGTCCTAGAGGAGATGGAGGCTCGGTCTATTCGGGTAATTTTACTTCTCCTCTTTCATCATTTCCCGCACTTTGAACTATTTTTATTTCCTTACCAAAAACATCCCTCTCACAGATGGCCGCCAACATTTCCCACACTCGGAAGGTCAACGCTCGTAATGCCGATGAGATCCTTAGGGCGAGGCAGGAGTTAATGGCATCTGAGGAAGCGAGGCGGTCACTGGAAGGGGAACTGTCTACGGCTAGGAATCAAGTGGAGCTCGATCACCTAGCTCATGCGAAAGAGTTAGGGGGGTCTCAGAGGGCTTTTAAGACAGCTAAAACAGCCCTACAAGAATATGTCATGAAGAATGAGGCTAGGGAGAGGTGGTTCTTCGAGTAGACTTCTGGCCTGAACCACACTATCCACTAGAAGGATGAAGCTCTTAAGGAGCAAAATGAGGAGATCGAGCATCTGAAGGTGAAGCTGGCGGTAGCCGAGATAGCTCTGGGGTGGCGCAACAAGAAGTATAAGGCACTAAAGCACCATGACAAGAATAAAGCTCTGAAGGTCGAAGCTGCCTATGATGAGTACAAATACGGCTTTCGGGTTCAATTTCTATACAAATGTCGTGAGCTATTCCTTGAGGCTAACCTGGACGAGCTAGTCAAAATCAGAGACCCCACTTCTGAAGCCTCAAAGCTCTTTTGGGATGATGATCTTCGGCTATTTAAGGAGGAATTTGCCCAGTAAAAAAATTCGTGGCCACTCTGGTTCCCCTCAATGCAATTTCCTCGGAGACCTCCATTCTATCAGAGCTGGGGGACGAAGGAGAGCCTGACGTGTCTTCCATTCCTCCTGGCTTCCATTATTAATCATTTTTTAGTGTTTTTGTTTCTAATTACTTGAACGATTTTATGCTTTTGGTAAAAAAAGCTTCATCTTTATGCTTAAGGAATTTGATTTGCTCTGTGCCATTTCCTGTCTTGACTTTTATCTAATCTTTGAGTACCCTTCTAATAACTTTTTCACGAAGGATTATAGTTCATTGTGTGGAGGACCTATGTTGGTCCTTACTGAGTTTTTATGTTTGTCTTAGTCCTTAGGTATTTTCGAATTCCTTGTAGACTTATATGAAAAATTTCACTAGCCCTTGGAATTCCTTATCCTTTTAGAATTAGCGGAGCTTTTATTAAATGATTAGTTTGAGGATGCCAAAAGTGGTTTCTCAGTATGCTAATCAGCTCTTATGTGTGTTGAGTCTTTAAGCACCTTATGATTCCTTTTATTAAGCTTTGTGTGAAAATTTCACTAGCCTTATGGAGTCTGTTGGTTCTTTTATAGACTTAGTAGAGCTTAGGTGGTAAATATAATAGGACTTAGAATGGTCCTTTGGTACCATTAACAGCTTTTGATAGAGGTGGTCTTTGTAGGAATTAATTCTTTTAGACCTAGAACTTAATATGGTTCTTAAACACTGGCCTTGTGTAATGCAAGCTGTAAATGAAAAAATGGAGAAAATACGACAAACTTCTATTAAAATTGGGACATGCTTACAAATACTTATTAAAGATAAACAGTAACAATGAAGTTCATTCATACAATTCGACACATGACTTATAACTAGCAAACAAATTCAACAGCTACTTCCTAAGAACAATCATCAGCTAATTCCTAACACAAAAGATAAATGTCAAATGATAAGAAAACACCAAAAAGGCCTTTGGAAGCCTCACTCTCCTGGGTAAAACTTCCATAATGCCATGGTGTTCCATGTTCGGCAAATGTCTCTCCCTCCCATAGTCTATAGCTTGTAAGTGTTGAGACCTATCTTAGTCTTGACCTTGAATGGTCCTTCCTAGTTGATCCCAAATTTTCCTTGCCCTTCTCTGGCTCTGGAGGCTTCAGTACTTCTGAGGACAAGATCGCCAATGTTGAAAGTCCTTGGGTGAACTCTTTTGTTGAAGACAGCAGCCACTCTTTGCCTATAAGCTTCCATTTTGAGCCTTGCCTGCTCCCTTCTTTTCTCCAAGGAGTCCAAGTTTTCCCTAAGTCTTTCACCATTCTCAGCTTCGCCAACAAAATGGAGCACTCTCTCTGTGGGGGTTCCAATGTCTGCAGGCACAACAGCTTCCGTACCATAAGTCAGTATAAATGGCGTTTCGCCAGTGGCCGTTCTTGGGATTGTTCAGTAACTCCACAAAACAGGTGGCGATTCCTCCGCCTAAGAAGATTCGCTCCTCATCACTCTAGCTTTCAGTCTTTCCATCAATGTTATGTTGGTGACCTTGGTCATCCCATTAGATTGAGGATAGGAAACTGAAGTGAAGTGGAGTTTGATATGCAACGCCCCACAATAGGTTTTGAACGCCTCGCAGTTGAACTGCATCCTGTTATTAGCTACTATGGAGTGTGGTATACCAAAGCGGGTAAGAATTTGCTTGTCAAAAAATTGAATTACCTACTTTTGACGAAATTGAAGGGTTCAGCCCACTTGGAGAAGTGATCCACCGCCACAATGAGGAACTTCTTTTGGTACTGTGCTATGGGAAACAGCCCCACAATGTCTACCTCCCAAGTGGAGAAGGGCCAGGCGGACTTCAATGAGGTTCGTTTTGTGGCCGGTACCCTTATGTGCTTCGCATATGCCTGACATTCTTTGCACTCTTGTACCAATTTCTGAGCGTCTAAGTCCATGGTTGGCCAGGAAAACTCCAGGTAGCTTTTCCTTTCGGATTAACGTGTCCTTCTTCTCATGTCCGCCACATATTCCTTCATTGATCTCGCGCAGTATGTATTCAGCTTCGGTCTTTCCCACACACTTCTTCCATGGGTGTGTCAAGGATCATCGGTACAAGTCATCACCAATCAAAGAGTATCGATATGATTTCCTTACAATTCACTGTGCTTCGGCAGGGTCTTCTGGAAGTTCACCCATTGTTAAGTATTTCCTTAAGGGGGTATACCATTCTTCCTCCTGCTCGACGGCAAATAATTTGGTCCTTCCTCTATGTTGGGCCTCTCTTGAGTGACGATTGAACAAGGAATCGAGTTCTCACTGTATGGTTCTGCAGCGGCCTTAGTGAGGAGGTCAGCCTTGGTGTTCTGCAACCTTAGAATGTGTTGCAGTTCCAAGGCCATTTCTGTGCTGCTAATTTTTGCCACCAGATCTTTGCAATTCTGCAAGTACTTTGTCATTGATGCATCTCGGGTTGTATACCCTCTGTTCATCTGGTTTACAACCAACTTAGAGTCACTCCTGATTCGTACTCGATCCGGGAGAATAGCCTTGACCGCCTTTAAGGCCCAAAGGAGGGCTTCATACTCTGTCGCGTTGTTGTTGGGTTTCCATAGAAGCCTCACGACTTGATTGATACACATTCCACCAAGTCCCTCCATGTGGATTCCATTTCCGCCATGCTCCTAGTATGAACTTCCATCTATGTAGATTGTCCATCTGCTTTCTTCTGGATTTCCTTTCTCTTCTAGAGGTGCCTCAACCACCAAATCAGCTAGAGCCTGGGCCATAAAAGCCTTTCTTGGCTTGAATCGAACATCCAGCTCTGACAGTTGGTCACCCATTCTGCAATTATGTCCATCATCTCTGGCTTTTGCAACGTCTTCTTAAGTGGCAGGTTGGTCTGGACTATCACAGTGTGACTTTGAAAATAGTGGCGGAGCTTCTGTGAGGCGATGATTATCGCATACGTGGCCTTTTCCAGCTTGGGGTATCTGGTTTCTACATCCTTTAGTACTTTGGAGCAATAGTACACTGGGTATTGCTCTCGCTCCTCCCTGACCAACACTATGCCCACTGATTCATCAATGGTGCTCAAGTACAAATACAACGGCTCACCTGGGACTGGCTTGCTGAGCATTGGTGGTTGGGTGAGGAAACCTTTAAGCTCTTTGAAGGAAGCCTCACACTCCTCTGTCCACTCGAAAACCTTGACACTTTTCAAGCACTTGTAAAAAAGTAGGCATCATCTGGCAAAGCAGGATATGAACCTTCCCAGGGCATTGATCCTCCCATTGAGCTTTTGTACACCATTGACTTTCCATGGAGGGGTGAGGTCAAGGATCACCTTTATCTTATCATGTTTGTCCTTGATCCCCCTCTCCGAAACCATGTACCCTAAGAATTTACCTCCTGCTACTCCGAAGGCACATTTCTCGGGGTTCAGCTTTAAATTATACTCCCGACATATTTCCAGTACTTTCTTCAAATCCTGACCGTGGCTTTCTCAGCTCCGGCTCTTGATTACCATATCATCTACGTATAGCTCGATTATGTCCCCAATCATTCCTTTGAACATCTTATTCACGAATCTCTAATAGGTTGCCCCTGCGTTCTTTAGGCCGAAGGGCATGACCTTGTAGCAGTAGGTTCCTTCGTGGGTGATGGATGATGTCTTCTTTATATCCTTATCCACCATCGGTATCTAGTTATACTATGCCTTAGCATCTAACATGGAGATAATTGCATGTCATGTGGTTGCGTCTACCAGCATATCGATGTTGGGAAGGGGGTATGAGTCCTTCGAGCATGCCTTGTTGAGGTCTGTGAAATAAACATACATGCGGTATGTCCCATTCGGCTTCTTTACCAAGACCACATTGGCCATCCACTTTGGGTAGTGGACTTCCCTGATGTGGCCGACCTCTAGGAGCTTCTGAACCTCTTCAGCGATCGCCTTTTGCTTTTTCGGCCCATGGTTTCTCTTCTTCTGCTTCACGGTGGTCACATCTGGGTCTATGTGAAGCTCATGCTCGATGGTTCCGGGCTTGATCCTGGTGACATCTTTCACATCCCATGCAAACTCCTGCATGTGTTGTTGCAGCACTTGCTCTATTCCCTGTTGCACCTCTGGCTCCAAAGCCGCACTGACTTTGACTTCTTTTCCGTGGGCCAATAACATGGCTCTCATTTCTCCAACTGGTTCTGACGATCCTGGTTCTTCTGCCACTACTTGTGGGGTGGCTCTAAGAGAAGCCATGTATGCCTCTTTGGTTAATTTCTGATCACCTTTGGCGATCACCATTCCCTTATCAGTTGGGATCTGTAGGGCGAGGTATCTCATTGAGATTACAGCTTCTGACCCGAACAATGTCCCTCTGCCTAGAATAACATTGTACGCTAAGGGAATGTCGATCACAAGGAACACTACTTCTACTCTCCAACTTGGGCCATCATTGCCTTTGTTGACCCTCATTCGTAGTTCTCTTAAGACTAGTACAGCATGACCACTCACACCTAGTATAGGTGCCTGGTCGGGACAACGTCCACACTGCACTGCTTGATCTGGACCGCCACTTGCTGAAATCTTTCCACATATTCGCCCAAGGTCTCTCTTACCCTTCGAACCAGGATTTCCAAGACTTGCTCCGTCTTGTAGGCTGGGATGGAGGTGATGAAATGGAGGGCAAAGTCCTTCGCCATCTGGTTGAAATTTTTAATGGACCTTGCCTCTAGATTATCGTACAAGAATGTGGCCGCCCCTTGGAGGGTAGTTGGGAACAACCTACACATCAGGGCGTCCATAGCTTCTGTTGTTTTCATGCACACCCTGAAGTTCCTCACATGGATCATGGGATCGCCTGCTCCAGTGTATTCCCTCAGGTGGGGATATTTGAATCCCCGGGGGAACTTCTCCTTCAATATCTCAACGCACAAAGGGGATTCCATGTTTCCTATTTCTGGGATTAATGGGTCGATCCCTGCTTCCGCCATGATCACCTTTACCTGCTTAGCGACCACGTTCTGCAATTTGGCTTCCACGGGGCTCTCTCTCTCCTTGGGAGGTCGCCTGTGTCGGGGCCCACATGAGCTAGTGGATGAATCTGATGAACTTGGAATCCACCTCTTATGTTTAGGTGGCGATGGTATCCTCTAGGGACGGGTGCCCGTTCGCCCTCCGGCATCCTATGGGTTTCGCCCGGTCCTGGTACAGGACTCTTCATATATGTAACCCCTAGTTGGGCTAGGTGATCAATCCCCTCTAATCTCTTCTCACTTTCTAGTAGAGTAGGTACTAGACCGGACTGTCTGACTCTTTCAGTCGATGATGGACCTTATCCTGCCTTCCAATCTCTATGATTCGGGGATTTCGAAGGGCAGGGGCCTGTTGTCAATGAGGCGATGGGTTTCCTCTTGGACTGCTCCTATACGTGTGTAACCATATGGAGGAGCTGCTTGGTCAGTCCAGCTAGGAACCCCGTTTCAGGATTGCTAGCCTTCTCCCTCATTTCATCGATTTGTGCATCGAATTCGGGAGTTAGTTGATGGAACGACATGGGGTTTCCATTCGTGTCTAAGGCCAGAGGCGGACGAACGGAGGGTTCAGCTGCTCCTAGACCTTTCTTGCTTGGAGGGGAATTGTGAACTCTCACCCCTGGCTTTCGCTTTCCTCATGTACAGAGTGTACTTCCCCGTCCATGATTCTCTAAAGTTTATCTACATAAGGTCCTCTCTCACCGCACCAATTTGATGTCAACTGAAACAAGCGGGTACTCTTCCGATTATCCCTGCAACAATTACTAGTTAGAGCGACTTGTCGTTATTACGGCGAAGCCCCTCCGATGCTTAAGTTAGCGGGGGATATGAAAGAGAGATGAATGTATGTATGCGAGTTTTGTGAATTGAGTTCCCTAGACCGACATATACTGTTCATTTATAGGAGAGGTTGGTAACGGCTAGTGCTAATAGTGGCGGGCTTTTCGGCCTCATGCACTGGTGGGTAGTTAATAACTACCTCATCATACTGAGTGGGCCACGACCTCGTCCACTTCTGTCAACCGCCTCCATTCCTTTCCCTTGCCACGTATTGTTTGACTAGGTCATTGGACAAGGACTCTTTTGCGGGCTTATTATTTAGGCCTTTCTTAGTGGATCTTTTTATCCTGTTGATATCAAACCCCCTCCCCCCGATGTCTTCTTGAGACTCTTCAAGGTCAGAACGTTTGTTGGCTCTTAGTTAATGGCCTGATTAATTAAATAATAACTCAATATAACCGTTCAAAGCACTGCCACGTGGCGGGCATTCATGCTTTCATCCGTGATCCCCACGCGCGACTCCCTACCTACTTCACTCACACGTGGGCTAGCTTTTCACCCTTTTGTCTGACTTTGAATTTCAAAAAGGATTTTATAAACCTCTTCTTTCTCGCCTTATTTCTCCATGACCCCTATTTCCGTTGCTTTGTCTTTCTTCTTTGTCGCCAATTTCTAAAATATTTTCGGTGAGTTCTTGATTTTCCGATTTCTCTTTTTATTTCCTTTGCTTGATTTATCATGAGTTCCTTTACTGAAAGCGCTCTGCTCATTCGTCATCGCCGTAAAAACCGTAACATCGGGGTTCCTAACTTTCCCGTCGACTTTACTTCAAGTTCCTCCACTTCCGATGGTCTTCTGGCTTGTTTAGGGATTGGGAATCCTATCCTTATCCCTAACAGTTCTGCCTTTACTTCATCTAATTCTGGTCCTGATGAGCCTGAAGCTCCTTCGATGGCGGAAGGATTGGACCTTAGATATCATCGGTCTCAACCTCCAGTGCACCCCATTTCTCGCTACCAAATCGTGTATACTTCCGCCAATAGCAGCAATTTTCTCCTTTTCCCGGAGTTACTGAATGTCAAATCTGGGGAAAGGAGAAAATTGCTATCTGTGGACGTGTGTCGCCAGATTGTGAACATGACAACAACATGCACTGGTTTTAGACCAAGTTAGACCTCTTTTGAAGCCTGGTGTTTAGGAGTCGCCACTTAATTCAATTATTACAGGTCAATTAAGAAAACCCTAAAATGTAACCAGAGATTGGGTTCGGGGAACATG
>CAOJBJ011523216.1:0-12753 GCA_948291685.1 Euphorbia celastroides | reverse complement strand
TGACAGCTTCTGACTGTTTTGACCTTTTCAAGATATCGTACTCCAAATTTTACTCCTCAATCAGAAGCTGACATTTGGTATTCGGAGAGCAAACTAGTGCATTTTTGCTGGCTTGAGGAGGAATGAAAATTTTTTCTTCGTGAAAATGGAAAAGCTTAAAAGAGTTAGTGACCGTGATTAGTTGTTTGAGAGTAGCAGATGTGAGATCAAAAAGCTGCTGAGGGGTTCCTTTGTTAGGGTCCGATGAGTCTAAGTAGGTAATGATGTCATTGCTTCCAATAACTATGCCATATAAGGATTTTGATAGAAAATTTTGCACTGCTGAAGCTCCAAGTTCTTGCACCATTTCTCCATAAACTGCTTCAAAGTCTCCAACTTGTTGGGTCAATGGGATATATATCCCCTGCAAACCCCATTCAAATTTCAAATCTTACAATTTATTCCATCCATCTTCAATGTACATTGACGCCATAATATTTAAATGAAAAAAAAAATTGTGAATTCATGGCGTAGAATTATAAATGGAGCACTCACTAGATTACGATAGGTAATGTTGAATATTCCGGCACCGGCAGAGGCAAAGCTGACTCCGGTCATAAAAGCAGCGACATTTTTTAACAGCAGAGATCTATAGGGTGGTGAAGTTGGCAATCCCACTTTTTCAGCTGCCACACATTTTATATCAAATAATAGAATCCAAAAATTATTTTCAAGCATAAAATCAGGGATATAACTAGTTTCGTTATGACAATCCGTATATCATTTTTCTCCTTCAATTTTTTTTAAAAAAAAAAAAAAACTGAAAAGGATTTTAGAAAACCAAACTTTAATTCTGATGATTTTTATATTTCATATCATTCTTACCCCAGATTTGGATTATTGTCCAGTGTTATTATCAGTCTGTTTTCCTAAAACGACGTGATAATATATTTTCTTTCAAGAAAATAAGCAAGAACGTAGTTTTAGGACTGTCAAAAACGATATTAGATATGACTTAATTTATATAAGATGCATAAGTCGAAGAATGCTTGTAGAGAAAATGAAGTTGAGATTAATGTGAATTCAAACTTATTCTTTTAAGTTCATGTCAATTACATATGCGTTACTGTTCAGAAAGAAGAAACAAGTGCATCTTTCCTTCCTAATCTTTTTTATATTAAATTATTGTAAAAAGGCCTTTATATTAACAACCATTTGTGTATGAATCTTATATTCTCACAAAATTCACATGTTAATGTATTTGTATAGTCATTAATAAAAAAAGAAACAACAAATCAGAAAACTAACGTTAATAACCGAGTCATTTATCTGAAATGATGCAGTTAATAGATTAAGAAAACTTATATTAACTGTTAAACAATCCTTTTCATCCAAGCTCCATGAGGCATTCAACAATACTATTGGTCCGTATAAATCTGAACTATGACTTATCTTAATATGTGTTGTTTATGTGAAGCCATATGTTTGTCTATAAAAGTCATATAGACTTGGAAAATAGTGAAATGAAACGTACCGATAAAATCAGCAATATTTTTTCCATTAGAGAATCTGCCAGTAGCTTTCTTGTCGGGAAAATCAACACCATTGTGAGGAAAATTAGCTTTAGCAATCGAAAGTAGAATATAATTATTGTTTCCAACATCTATAAGAGAGTCGCCGAACATGAAAACTGCTGGTACCATTTGAGCAGTTGATCTTGTAAAGGCTACCAACAACACAACATAGAAAAACAAACTCATCATTTTGGAAGCCATTTATTAAATGTGCAAAGTTTCAGAAAGTGTTGCTTTTTCTGTGTTTATATAGAGGAGGAACACAAAACTTCAGAATTTTTGTGTGTGTGTGAAGAGATTTTTTTATTAGTTTATTAACTTAATAATTTGAATAAAAAAAATAAAAGAATGGAAAAAACTAAAAAGACTAATAGTGTCGGATTCCGGTGCTTGAGTCTAACATGTAGCCCATATGCATTTTAGGAAAAGTCAAAATTTTGGGCTGAATATTAAAAAATGTTATGGTCCAACTATAAAATTCAGAAATCTATTCTAAACTCCATTCTACAACAATTTAAAACGAAAACAAAATCAAATTAAAGAAAAAATTGAACAAAATTTAACCAACAATTGAAATTAAAAATAAAAAAACTAATCAAAATTGAAATTGTAAAGAAATCTATAATCAAAATCTCACAAATATAAAGCAGCAACAAGATTTTGATAGAGAAATCAAGTGAGAAATGAAAAGATTGAACAAAAAAAAAGTTATATGTTTTTTGACTTGTTAATTGTTATCAAGGTGTTATCTCTAGTTTTTCAAAAAAAAAAAAAAGGTGTTATCTCTACATCGATAGTGTAGCAGCCGGTGGAGTCATTGTTGTGCTCAGCGCCGATGACTTTTCGAAGGATCTAGTTGCCACACGTACTGGGGAATTTTTGGAAGGACTGTGGTTGTTTGTGGTCCTCTTTACATCAATGATTCACATTTTTTAAGCATTGATTAATTTAATTAAAAAAAAGTGAGTGAGATGACATTAAAAAGAACCTTTGGATCAAAGGACGATCCCTTGTACCGGGTTCTTTGTAAAAAAAAGCCCACACACTGGCCGCCCTGGATGCTAAGAATAAGAGATTTGAGGTTTTGAGAAAATTTAGAAATTATTTGAACTAATAACAGAAAATATATTAGTTATTTTTATGTTTATGAAAATTATTTTTCAAGCGTATCAATTTAAGAGTGTGTTAGAAACTCCAAATTTGAAAGAATTCAATTTAATTGAATTAATTTTACAATATTAGTATTACTTTTGCTTTATTACCTCTCATATTGCATCTTCCTTGTATATAGTTAGGTTATAAGAGAGTTAATTTTGTGATGAATAAAAGGAAATTAAGAAATAAATAAATAAGCAACCAATTGAAGTAAATATACCTTCAAAACAAAGAAAATAATTTCAATTCAAATTTATGAAGTGAATATAATTCAATTATTTTCTTTTCCCTTACAGAATTGATTTGAAATGTAGCCTAAGAGTTGGTGGAATGAGATACATATTAAAACAGATTTAGATCAGTAAATAATTATTCTCCGGCAGGAAGAGTATACAGGTCATTTCTATTCAGGCCTCGGAGCAAAACCTGTTTGGAAGTTAGGTCCTTCACAACAAAAAACTTGTCAAAAAATTCAACGGAAACATCATTTGACTTAGTTAAAGAACTAATAGAGACTAAATTAGACGATGAATCAGGGACATGTAAAACAGTGGACAAAACTAATGATTTGGATGCAGTAGGAATTAAAGAGTGACTGACGTGTTTAATGGGAAGAGTAGAGCCATTACCTAGATGGACTTCCTCGGGTCCCGAATATTCCGAGTGGAGATTAAGATGTTCCAGATCCGAGCTGAGGTGATGAGTGGCCCCGCTATCCATGAGCCAGGGAGTCGAGGAGGGGTTGGAAGATGGTGGCTGCCAGTGTGACGAAGTATGGTTGACGAAAGGGGTTGGGTTGCGGTATATGGTGGTACGGTCAGTAGGACATTCACTTGCCATATCTCCGAATCCTTGACAATTATAACATCTTGGAGTAGAAACATCCAATGGAGCAAAAGTTGTCTGACGACCCGAGCGTGTTTGAAAAGTAGACGAATCAAAACATTGCTGCTGCCTCCGGTTAGTAAAACCACCACGGGGTTGTCTCGGGTTGTATCTACCACCGCGCCCGCAACCCCGAGAGTTGCCGGAATTTCCAGAATTAGTTTTGGCCGTAAAATGAGCAGAAGGGGCATTTATATCCTCAGTTAGCGCCTTCTCCCGGTGTTGGTGGCGCTCTTTAGTCATAAGAACTCCCAAAAAATCACCAAACTGAATAGTTTGAGTTGCAAAATTTCTGCAAATATCACGGAATTGGCCACGAAGTTTGTCAAGGACCGCCATCGACAAGGTCTTCTTCAGAGACCGGGAATTGTAACGAGGTAAGTTTATCAGCAATTAACTTAGCTCTTTGCATGTACTCAGCCACAGATTCCGAGTGAGATTTCACCAGAGAGTGAAGTTGTTGCTTCAATTCACGAGCTTGAGCTTTCGAGCCGGAAGTGTATGCTGATTCGAGTTTCAGCCAAGCAGCCATAGCAGTCTCCACACCAATAACCTGAGGTAATAAAGAGGGTGAGATGGAATTAAACATCCACGACAACACCTGTTGGTCGGCGCGAAACCACTGTTGATAGGCTGAAGTCGGCTGATCACTGAAAAGAGGAGCATCACCCGATCCATCTATGTGAGACAATAAACCACAACTAGCAATCATTGGGCGGATTAACATCCTCCATAGAACAAAGTTCATTGAATCCAACTTGATTGGGAGTTGATGAGAGAATGATGGAAGGGAATTAACGGCTGAATGAGTTCCCTCTTTCGAAGGAACAAGGGCAGAGGACGACCTGCTATTAGTATTTGACGCGGTGGCCATGATCGTTGCAGATGGCGGCTGGCGGTGATGAAAATTGGTGGGCGGCGGCGACACAGGATCAAACTGCTCTGGTACCAAGAAGAGACGGCACTTTGGGAATAATTATTCTCCTTAGGGTTAGAGTTCTATGCATTATATACGTTGGGTTTATGTATAAATTATGAAACTAGTCCACAACAATTACATATTACAATATTATCTATCATTAGAAGTAACAAGACAAAATAAGAAAATATATAATTAACAAGTAATCATTCTATATAATTAGAACATTTTCATTCAAATGGGCGAGATCTGCCATATCTCTGAGTTTACAAATATCAATTACTTTCTTACAAAGGTAATGTATTTAGTCGTCCAGCAGTTGTGAAACATTTTTTGAATATTAATTACACTAATGCATCGATCACGTTTGCTGCACTAGGAATCAAATCGCACGCATATCAATAATTAAAAATAAGGTAAAATGGAGAGATAGTTCTATGAACTTGTCCTTAGTTTGGAGACAACACGGTGAGTTTTAAAAATTGATAAATAATCATTCTAGCTTCCTCAAATTAACAACGAACCAGCTAAACTTTCACAAATTATTGTTTTGTTTCCTCATACTGATGCTGATGTAACACACTCTGATTGGTCACAAACTGTCTTGACTTTTAACCAATCGGAGTGTGATACGTCAGCATGAGGTGGTAAAAAAAATAATTCGCAGAAGTTTAGCTGGTTATTTTTTATTTACGTAAAATTGAGATGATTATTTATCATATTTAAAAGTTCAACATATTATCTATAAACTAAGAAAAAGTTCATAGAACTATTCATACATTTTACCTAAAAATAATGATCATACCATTTAATGATCAAGGGATGAGGCGACCAATACGCTAGAATTTCCATGGCCAACTAAGACAGATTTATCACGATACCATCTTTTATATTATAATCAATAATATTTGTTTCAACTAACTTTTGATAGCAAATAGAGTCAGACATGTAATTCATAGGGATATAAAATACAGCTTCTTCACAACACGATCATTTCAAATGTCAAACGCAATACTAAAAAAAAATTGAACACTTGTATCTTGCAGACTAGCGTAATATTCCATAGAAAAATTAATTAGCACTTTAATGGAGGAATTTATTTAATGAAATGTAAATATTCCGTTGTCACAACAAATTTGAAAATTTTCTTCTTATTAAGGGAGACGTGACCCCAATATTCCGTAGTCTATTCCACAATAATTAGGCTTAACCGAATGCCAATTGATTTCTATTTTTTTATTTGTTGAAATTAAATTATATATTTTAGAAGGCAAAATGAACTGCCAACAAAAAAGAAAAGGCATCCCATGTTGCACATGATGGAAATTGGAAACGAACGTAATATTTTAAGGAAAAAAAATATAATATTCTAAAGAATCGAATCAAAATAATTAACAGTTTGAAAGATTCAATAATTTTAAATTTTAAAATTCAAGAAGATAGAGTGTTGTGAAGTATACATGGAAGAAAGAAGAAATAGATAAGAAAAAAATTTAAAAGTTGAAAGTTAATATGTTATAAGTTTTGACATGACCATAAAAACACCTACAATAATACTCCCTTCATTTCTTAATACTAGTCATTTAATTGTGTACACACTAATTTAGGAATAATTAATTATAGATGTAAAGTATAAGATTAGCCTTGTATTTTCACTAGAATTAAGGAGCAATTGTCAGTAAAAAAGTTATTGCTTGGAGTAAATGGGAGCAAAATAGGAACAAATGGAAAAAAATATCTAGAAAAAAGGAAAATGACAAGTGAAAAAAAAGAGAAAAATTTACTAGAATGACTAGTATTAAGAAATGAAGGGAATACCACTTTTTTAGATAAATGGTACAAATACCCAAATTAAATGAAAACTGAAAAAATAGTAACAACTAGGCAGTTGAAAACATGTAAACGATATGGGCTGAGTTCTATTGATCAGGGATCGAACTCATGAAAGAAAGGGAAGAAAGATTTTGACATTGATCCTTAAGTTTTGTTTAGATGTGTCAAGTAAAGGGAATGACATTCTCCACATTTCATTCCACCACCACCATCACTACTACTACTATTATGATTATTATTAAATAATTACGTGTTATTATTAATTAAAAGGCTTAATGCATCATTAGGTCCCCTAACTTTTTCTCAAAAACCTTTTAGATTCCCAACTTTTTCAAAGGACCCTGCAAGTCCCTCAACTTGTAAAAAGTGTATCTCTCAAGTCCCTAACGTTGACGTGGCAGTTGACATGTCAAGTTTGACTTTTTTAGGAAAGTGGTTGATTGTTCCGACGACATTTCCGGCAATGAACTTTTCCGGCGACGTCGATATACTTTTCCGGTGAAAGAATTTTGGAGGTAGAATTATCCTGCGACAACAACATAACTTCGATGACGTCGACTAAATTTTTTCGGTAACAAAATTCAGGTGATAAATTTTCCGGTGATATAATTTTCCGGCGACAGATGATGTGGAAGCTGACGTGGCGCGCGTGTGTCACCCTCTCTTGAGTGAGAGTGGTTTTGTGTGTCTGAGGGACTTAGGAGGTACACTTTTCAAGAGTTGAGGGACCTGCAGGATCATTTGAAAAGGTTGGGGATCTAAAAGGTTTTTGGGGAAAAGCTAGGAGACCTAATAATGCATTAAGCCTTAATTAATATGATATTATAAATAATTTTTGTAATTATTTTAATTTTTATTAATATATTATATATAATTATTATCAATATAATTATTTATTATAATGTTTATTAATTTATTACGTTAATGTGATATTAGTAATATTATATTATTATTAAAATCTTTTTCAAATACATAATTTTTTTATGTTAATAATATATTAGTTACATTATTATAGTATTATTAATTAATATTGTGATTATTAGTTATTTTTCACCTATGCATGTTATCAATATAATGATGTATTATCAATTTTTTATAATATATTTTTATTTATAAATAATTATTATTATTTATTTATTTATTATTATTATTATTATTATTATTATTATTATTATTATTATATTTTAAAATATTTATTATCAGTATAAATAATATATAAAAAAAATACATAAAAGTAATAGAAAAAAAAGGGAATGGAAAACCTTAAGGAGAGGAGAGGAATGAGATGGAGCCATTTTAGGTAATGAAAAGAAGGAAATGAGGTATTGGTTTTGATTTTTTTATCCAACCAAACAACAACAAAGCCACAAAGGAAATGGAACTTCCTGATTCCCTTTACTTTTCCTAAAACCCCCAAACCAAACACCCATAAGTGTAATAATTACTTAATGGTATTTTTTGTTCAAAAAAGTTAATAATTTGTGTTTTTTTAGTTTTGGTATGTGCAAAACTTTATGTTATTAGGATAAGATTATTTTACCTCTTACAATATTGGATTTTTTTTCTTGGCTTTGAACATGATTTGTGAATAAAGTTACTTAGGTTAAATGCATGATTTAGCCCCCTTACGTTTGCCTGAAAAGCCATTTAAGTTATCAACGTTTCAAAGCAGTCGTTTAAGTCCATAACCTTTAAAAAAGTGTAGAGGAATCGAGGAACTGAGAACGGAAGGGGAGAATATACTACAATTGGCTTTAGGGATCCGTCGGAGGGGACAAATCGGGGGAAGAGATGATGATCATCGAATCGTGAGGTTTTTCGGCAACGGGAGTAAAGAAGGAAGTCGGAACCGGTGGCGGCAAGGAGAGTCACAGGAAAGTCAGTCACTCTTTCCTTTAAGTCAAAGTTATCACGTCAGTTGCCACATAGAATTGGGGACTTAAGAGGTGCACTTTTTAAAAGGTTAAGAACTTAAACGACTGATTTGAAACGTTGGGGACTCAGTGGGTTTGAAGATTTACGGATTTTGGAAGAGATACCGGAAAAGTCAGGATTGTTATGAACTTGAGGAGCTCTGGCGAGGTCAGAATTGAAGCATTGTGTTGAGTGAGGGAGACAGAGAGTAGAAGAAAGAGTGAGAGTTGTTGGTGAATTAACGAGTTTGTTTTTCTACATTCTGTTAAGTCAGGATTGTTATCAACCTGGTATATTATTATAGTGTAAAATTGTTATACTTTATATAATAATGGTATAATATTTTTTATAATTATAGTATAAAAGTGTTGAACTTTATTTAACGATGGTATAATAATTTTATAATTATAGTGCAAAAATATTATACTTTTTCAAATTTTGGTATAATAATTTTACATTTTTTGTGTAAAATTGTTATACTGATTTCATTTTGATATAATATTTTTCTGCTATTTGTATAAAAGTATTACATTGGTTTCATTGACTATAATACTATTACACGGTTTGTATAAAAGTATTATACCGATTTTCATTTGTGTATAATATTTTTATACTATTTATATAAAAAAAATATTATACCGATTTTAATTTTGCTATAATAATTTGATGTGGAAAAAAAAAGTTCATAAAAAATATATCAATATGGATCTTGTTTTAAAGGTAAAAATATGACAAACAAAATATTCTAAAGAATCATGTCAAAAAAAAAATAACGGTTTTGAGAGATATGATCGTCTAAAATTTAAAAATCTAAATTAATGAGAAGAGATGTAGTGAAACCACTTATTTTGAAAAGATAATACGAGGGAGCATCCAAATCTCAAATTCTTGTATCCTTGTGAAAAATCTAGTAGAACTATAAAAAGAGAACTTATTATAGTAAAACTAAAAATACAATCCATTTTTATAGTATATGTTACAAATTCCTATGATGAAGACTGGATAGTAATGTTGATGTGGTTTAAAGCATAACATACCTTAGTAATGTGGCTTTGAATCCTTTTCAGAGGATGGATGAAGCCTAATATTATTTTTTGTCTGGTTTACTTCATATCTCAGCATTAGGGCCGGTTCTGAGGGCAGGCCAAAAGTGCGGCGGTCTATGGTTCAAGGATAAAGTGGGTTTCAAAATTTTTTTTATATGTATATATAAAGTAATTCATTATAATTTTACAAATAAAATATTATAATAAAAAAGTTTATATTAAAACTTCTCAATATATTTGTGATCAATTTCAATTAATATAAATGAATTTATCTTTATTCATTATTAACTAACCTATATATACTTTAAAAGCATATATTTTATCCCTAAAAATACGCATGCCTTGATTTCTTTTTAAATAATAAATGAAAAAATAGAAAATAATATGTGTTGGTTTTGGAGTGATTTTGATGAAGACTATGACAACAACATTAAATTATTGGATGAAAAAATAATAGACATCTTTTAGTTGGATTTTGGTTTTATTTTAATTTTCAAGAGTTTTGTAAGAACAATTTTACAATTGTTACGATTGTTATTGAATACTTTTTAAATAGACATCTTTATTTATGTTTAAATTTTTATTCAAGGGGTCCACATATATCATTTTGCCTTGGATCCTTGAAACTGAAGGACCGCCCGGCTCAGCGCTAGCTAGGGTACGTTTTATCCATATTTTATTTTTACACAAAACCTGCAATTATACTACTTATTCGGTTAATTGGCAGTTATCTTTTAAACGTTATACAAGGAGAAGAGAAGGTTGCGGTGCTGTATTGTGGTGTATTTGTAAGCTTTGAGTTTGTTGTTATTCCTATGTGAATCTTTGGTGATCTGTTGCAGTTCTCAAATTAGTTTGTCATGATTAGCATCTGATTTAGGTTGCAAATGTTGGTCTGAAACTCGGTAGATTTAGGCCTGTAACTTTCATCGCTTCGCTTTTCGTGCACTAATAATGATCTTCAAGACTCTTGCACTGTTGATTAGTTTAGTTCTCCAAAACTAGGATACCACCAAAAATACTGGTATCCTTTTTGCTTTTACTATGTCTTTTTATTGCATCATTCAAGGTGGATTGAAGAATATAGTGTACTAAATCAAAACAGATAATTATAGCTCTAATCTAAGGTGAACAAGTCTTTTTACGTGCTGAAGAATTTGTTACACGAGTTATTTCTCTATAGCATGATTCACAGACGAAAAACAGACATATCTAAAACTAAAAATAATAAACTGGAGTTAAAACACCGAACTAACGTACCACACAATAAAGATTAATATATTTTTTTTTTCTTACAAATGTAATACATGCATAAAGATATAATCAAATTAGTCTCTATAATACAACGGCAAAAGCAAAAATACATGGAAGGTGAAACGGGAAAGCTACTTTTCTTTACCGTATCGATTTAATTTGTTTTGTTGTTGCATAAAATGATCTCGTTCTTTCAAATCAAATAATAACTAACTAAAATACTTCAACTATTATATTTTTAGATACTTTCATGTAGCTCTCAAAATTCATACATACCACACAATTTATGGATAAAGGAGTTACAATTCGATTTTAATGAAAATCAGAATTAAACAAGGATATCAACATCTGGAATTTGGTTTGAACATAAAAATATAATATATAAAAAAAATGACTATCATTTGTTTGTTATATTATATACAAATCGTTTATATTGAATCTTGACATAAATTAACCCAAAAAGAGTAACTAATTGCACACTAAAAACCTATGTGCAAATCCTAATTAGTAAGAACATCACACTTTGATACTCGTGATTATAGATTCAATAAAAGTACAAATATCTATAAAATTTGCGACGATAACTCCTACCTTATTTATCCTACCATTAGAAACAACTGCAATGAAGTTGTTTAGAGTTTGTTTAAGTCTAAATAAAAGAGTAAAATAAAAATTCAAACAAAACTTAAAATTCCGCTTAACATTCTCCACCATTCAACTATAGAGAACTATTCGGGAAAAGAAAAAAAAAGAACATATAACTAAATTAAACATCCATTTATATATCTTTATTTTCAATATTTATATCTAGTTGTCTTCGTAATTTCTTTGTTTTCAAAGCACTTAACCCCTTAAAGGGGGTCACCACTCTTTTTTTACCCTCGAAAAGAGAACCTCATTCATCTCCTCTTCAATAAAAAGCTCCAAAATCTACAATCCCCCAATTTTCTCTCTTTCCCTCTCTTCTCTCTGAAAATAATTTTTCTCCTCATAGTTCCAAAATAAATCCAGAAAAGGATTCAATTCAAGAAATCTCAATTTTTCGCTCGACCAATATTTGAAGTATTTGTTTTCAATAGAGACACTAAAAACATTCATCTCCTTTTGAACATTTCTTGAAACCTTTGATAACGCCATTCTTTAATGGTTTCTCATAGATCTTTACATAAAGTAGCAAAAACTCATACATCACAAAAATAAAATCCATGTTCTCTATTACAAGTCCATTTGTCTGGTTTTGTTACACAAAGAGATAAAAGAGAGGGGGGAGAGAGAGAGAGGGAGGGGAAAACAATAATATTACATTAATCCAACATCAAAGAAACCCATTAAGTTAGCAATTTTCATCATTCTCGTCGTAATTTGTTTGCCTGTTTGGCTGCATTAGTTGAATTTTTCTTGGTGCAAAATGATGGCTAATAGCGGTGGCATAGTCGATATAAGTGGCGGTGAAATGCATCAAAATGGAGAGAGCAATTTGAAAAAGGGGCCATGGACGGCTGAGGAGGATGCAGTGTTGGTTGAATATGTGAGGAAACATGGTGAGGGGAAGTGGAATGCGGTTCAAAGGCATTCGGGATTGGCTCGATGTGGCAAGAGTTGTAGGCTAAGATGGGCTAACCATTTGAGACCCAATTTGAAAAAGGGTGCCTTTTCTCCTGCTGAAGAGAGGCTCATCGTTGAGTTGCATGCTAAGTTTGGCAACAAATGGGCTCGCATGGCTACTCTGGTTTGTTTTTCCTTCCAATTTTCTCTCTAAATTTTTTATGCTCTTATAAATTTTCATTAACTTGAAGCTTGTTTAATATTCAAGTAAGTTTTCCTTTGTTATATTAAATGTTGTTATAGATTTGAAACTTTTTTTGGTGCATATTCCTTGATCAAACTTTGTGTGTTCAGTTATTTTGATTTCATGATTTCTATTCTCGATTTTTTGTTTGAAATACCATTCAACATATATATTCTTTTCTTGATTTTTCTTCTTCATTACACTTCTTATTCTATAATTGATCTTTTATTTTTCTTGACTATAAAATTACATTATCAATGCATAATCTTATTAAATTTCATCATGATTATAGCTTCCTGGAAGAACCGACAACGAGATAAAAAACTATTGGAACACGAGAGTGAAAAGACACCGACGCCAAGGAATCCCTCTTTACCCGCCAGATATCCAACCCCAACACCCTCC
>CAOJBJ011522488.1:0-15271 GCA_948291685.1 Euphorbia celastroides | reverse complement strand
AACAAAATTGAAAATCACCATCTCATGCCTAATGTGAGTCAAACTCCAAACCTCCAAAAATTAAAAGTCTGATATTTATTATGAAATAATTCGTTAAGTTTTTGTAGCAATCAGCAATTTGCATTTTGTTATATAAGTTATTTTGAGGTGTTAAAGCCAAATGTAATAGCATAATGATGAGCAATTCCGGTCGTTCTTATGTTTTAATCATTTTATAAGAATAATCACTTTCATTCGCTTTTGTACAAAAGAATGATTGTCATTGTAAATGATTTAGCTATTTTAGTTTTACAACTATTCTTTTCAAGAAAATTTTAGGCAATTGTAATTGTGCTTATATTAGAAGTAAAGGAATGTTTTATTATTCATGTTGGGCGTGACGGGAATTGAACTTCTTTTGCTTCAAACCATTTGTCACTTTATCTTTCAATTTTGTTCATTTTATTTGTCAATCTAGGCTATTATCATTTTCATTTTCTTAATTTAGTCTTGTAATAATTATGAGTAAAGATTAAATATCGATAAAATTATAGGTTATGAGCTAATAAATTAGACTTTAATATAAGAAAAGGAAAGATAGAGTAGGTATTTGAATAGTGTGTTAAAGAGGAAGTTCCTGGTTGTATCTTATTATGAGTGAACTGCGTTCTTAGCTCATTTTGTAATGCAAGGTTTAATTATTAATAAAAACTTCATCGATATCGGTGAAAATGCTAAACGCACAAATAAAAAATCAATTGGCGGAATAGACAATCAAAGTGTTCCATAAAAATGCCTTTTTAACATCTTATAATTTTGATTGTTTTTTTTATAAGTTGTAAAAATTGTTAAACGATTGAAAATTTTAAAAAAGTATAGCTACCAAAGACTTTATGGTGTAAAACCAAATTAATTTTCATAATTTCGCCATTTGCTTCAGTAAAGCTTACCAATTACTTAAATATCACTTCTAAACACCAACTTATAAGTTAAAATATGAGTTAAATGCATGTTGATTCAATAAAGCAAAAGTGAAATACACAACCATAAAACCAATCAATTGACCAAACTAGAAAGTAAAAGCAGTTTAAGCTGCTTGAAGTAATATTCTTAAAAGATTTCATTCTAATTTACATATACAATTAAAAATGCATTTGGCAAATCATTATTTCAAGGGTCACTTATATGGGATAACCAATATAAAACATAGATTTGGGCAAAACATATAGTCTAACAAAACAATACCATCCACTGACAAAACAGCTAAAATATTTACACTCAGCAGGTTCTTAATCTAAAAAACGCGGTTATAATATGTATTAGGATATATTATGGATATATCAGGATATAACATGATAATATCCTAGATATAACATGATATATCGTTGAAATAACACAAAAAATTAAGATTACTGTATATATAAATTGAAATTCAAAGCAACAAATCGACAAAAAGAAGAATATATCCAGGATATTATATCATGTTATAACATGATATATCCTGGATATATCATTGATATAACACAAAAAATCAAAGATCAAATATCACTGGGAAAAGATGAAAAGAAGAAGAAGAAGAAAAGAGGGTAGTGAGGCGGGTATCGGTGGGGATTCAAGCGACGACGGCGGATCTGATGGTAGTGAGGCGAGATTCGGGCATCGGTGGGGATTTGACGGGAAAAAAGAGGGGATTTGAAGGCGGTGGGACTATGGGCTTCGATGAAGGTGGAGGCTTCGATGGAGAGAAACTCCGGCGGCTTCAGGGGTGTCGATGGAGACGAACTCCGGCAGCTATCAGTGAGATCTGTTGAAAAATGAAAGAAAGATGAAGATGAGAAGATAAACGTGTTCACTGTAAAAATGAAACTTGGAAAAGATGAAGAGTGGTAATAGAAAAGTTAAAATGATAAAGACAGACACTAATTAGAAAAATGTGTTATAAATGTAATTAATTTCATCCTTATTCTCTATCATATAATTTTCCCTTATTTCAAAAGATAACTCTTCAGAAAATTTGTGTGTCACATTTATAAATTTCCTTTATTCTCAATTTTCCTATCATAACTCAGCAATATATACTTCCCTTAACCAACTTTATCCCCAATTGTCAACTTCATTTGCTCCTCTCCAAATCCAACCCAAACTCAACTCAAGAACAAATCCTCCAACTGAATGGATTCCAATTCCTAAAGCATCCCAAAGTATATGCATCCACCGGATTCCAATTCCGCCATGATGATTCCTGCGTGTTTCGCGCAACCCATCACGCTCTCATCAAACCCTCCAAATCCCTCGCAATCCCAGCCCCAACCGCAAACCCCCCACAGCCTAATCACCTGCATTTACCAAACTACGCTCTGCAACTCCCCTGTCTACCTCACTTTCACCTGGTCCAAATCCCTTTACTCCCATTCCCTCACAATCCAATCCTCCGATTCCTTCCAAATCACCATTTCCCTCCACCCACAAACCTTCCCCTTCCTCAGATCCAAACCCGGATCCAAATCCATCCCCACGACCCACCGCCATTGCCAAAAGCTCAAGCTTTACTGGGATTTCACCCGCGCCCAGTTCCCTCACAGCTCTGCCGAGCCCCAATCCAGCTTCTACATCGCCATCGTCTGCAACGCCAGGCTCGAATTCTTCCTCGGCGATCTGCAAACCGAGTTGAGCCGCCGCTCCGGCGGGGGGTTGATCCTGACTCGCCAGGTAACCGAACCCGCGGTGATTTTGTCGCGGCGGGAACACGTTTTCGGGCGGAAAAGTTACACTACGAGAGCCGATTTTTTGGGGGCGAAACACGAGATCGGAATCGAGTGCAACGGCGGCGCGTTGATAGTGAAAATCGACGGGGAAATTAGCCTGGTGGTGACGAGGTTGGCGTGGAAATTCAGGGGGAATGAGAGTATTTATGTTGGGGGGATTGAGGTGGAGTTTTTTTGGGATGTGTTGAGTTGGGTTAACGGGTCTGGGTCTGGGGGAAATGGGCATGGGGTGTTTGTTTTTCAGGTTGGGGACGGCGGGGTTTGGCCGGAAATTGTGGGGACGGAGAAAAGGTTGATTAGGAAGAGTATGTCGGCGTCGCCGTCGTCGTGCTCGAGTGTGCTGCAGTGGGCGGAGGAGAGTAGTGACGGTGGCCGGAGTTCGTGTTCGTCGGCGAGGTCTTGTGGGAGTCAAGGGGGGTTCTCTTTGTTGTTGTATGCTTGGAGGAAGGATTGAAACTACAGACAAATTTTTTTTAATAAATTCATGGTTTTAAATTGTTAATTTTAATAAAATTGAATTTTTTTGTGAATATTGGTTTTGACTATTTGATTTTCATTCTTATCGGGCCAAATTTTTGATATTTTAGCAGCTAATTCTTGCTTATTTGATTTTGTTCTCACAAACAAAATTTTGTACATAATAGAAATATAAGTTGTAGAAACTCTTCTTTTTGCCAATCAGTATTGGGTTCAGACTACATGATCAATATATTTGACCAAAACGCTCATGTTATTAAAAAAAATAATTTTTTCATCTTTATTGAATAAACTTGTTGTTGATCATAATTTAGATGCCAATATGACAATGAGAAAAGGGGTACCAGGGTTTTAATCAAATTTAAAGTTGGGATTATCATACGATTGGGATAAAGAGTGATAGGAATGATATAAATAAGTGTTACTACATATTAAGCATCTCGAATTTGACAATTTTTTTTTTAAATTGATTTCTGAACTTTGAAATTTCACTGTTAGAAATTTAAACTTGGCTAAAATGTTTACTTTAATATCCTAAATTTGGTAAAAATGTATACTTCAATTACTTGGTGTCACGTGTCACATTGTGATTGGTTAAAGATATCAAGTTTTTTTTTATTTTTCTCTATCTAATCATAAGGTGACACGTGACGATGAATATTGAAGTGAACATTTTGATCAAATTTGAATTCCCACTAGTGACACTCAAAGTTAATGAGTCCATCTCAAAAAAATTGTCAAGTTGAGAATGCGTATAATGTCATTAAACTTTACTTATAAGTTTATACTTTTGAATCAAATGGTTTAAAATTAACGTTTCTCAACGTTCATTTCCCTAATAATTTTTGTATTTGGTTTCTTTTCTACACCGGTACTAGATATGTGAGCGGTAAGAACTCAAAAGAAATAGAGTGGAAATATTTAAACAACAAACATTCATAGTAAGAGATTAATAGATACAAACAGACAAACAATAATTTTCTTTCAGAGCACAAAGCCCTTATATTCGGTATACCATTGTAGAATTGCCAGTTTGTCACTGAAACGCAGAACAAGAATTCAAACTACCCAATTATAACCATAGCAAATGACCATTCTTAAATGCCCGTAATATCAACCATCTTTTTGCAAGCTTTACCATCATTAGAATATAACTATAATTATAAAGCCTACTTTCTGCTCAAAATCTCACATGTCAGTCACCATCCTTCTTTATACGTTATCCTAGTAACATCTGTTCTCCTTACTATAATTACAACTCTCCCACGTTTTGTAACATTGCCTTGGAATATAACCCATTTGCATTATAGCCTACACTTGTATCCAATTTACTCATTTGGTTTTGGTGTCATATATCATCTATTTGATTCATGTGCAATGTAAATTGTAGTCCTTGTGCAATCCAATTCTTATTACTTCAATCTATGTTATACAATTTGTTCCATTTTGAGTGTTTTATCATTAATCATTTTTTAATGGACTAAACCCATCGGGACTCCTATAACTTGTCCACTTTTTTGTCTGACACCCCTAAATTTTCAAAAGTTTCTCTCACCCCCTGAACTTTTTAAAAGTTTCTCTCGTCCCTTTCAGAAACTTTCAAAAGTTTCTCGCAGCCCCTAGATGTCATGTGTCAACTTCTGATTGGTTTGACTTTTCTAACATTTCATCAAATCAAAAGTTGACACGTCGTATCCATGGGATTGAGAGACACGTTTTAGAAAGTTCAGGGGGGCGAGAGAAACTTTTAAAAATTCAGGGATGCCGGACAAAAAAATGGACAAGTTCAGGGAGGTCTAGATGCATTTAACCTTTTTAATGTTGTTGCACTTAAATTGTACCGAAATGATAAGAAAAACAACAAATTGAACAACATAGCTGTACTAAACTGTCATTCTTAATCAAACTCACACTTGCTCCTAACCAAACTTTCCTAACATTAAAATTTAAAACCCCTACGTTACTCACTCAACCCCTTTATTCTCATAATATCTAGCTAAGCTCATTGCACTTCTCAAGGTCTTCGGGGCTTCTGCTTTAACCCGAAACCGAATGTGTGTGAACAACCCATTAACAAAGATTTTCACCACCTCCTCCTGAGTTGGGGCTCTAGTCTGCACCCATAACTCTTCAAACCGCCTTTGAAATTCAGCAACAGAGCCGGTTTGACTGAGTGTCGACATAATTTTTTTTTTCCAGTTACTGTCAAATGAATGGCTGAACCGTTCATAGCAAGCAGCTTTGAAGTCAGCCCATGTCAAGTTCGGCTCGTAGTGATCGAGCACAACAAACCACATTAGAGCCATATAAACTTTATCATCCTCTGGTGTAAGTTGGAGACGGAATAGCCACTCAAATTTTGTAAACCAGATTTGAGGATCGCAAGAGCCCTTGTACTTGGGAAACTCCAATTTGATCAAACTCGGAACACTGTTTGCCTTCTCTGCAACCGTTGCTCTCATTATTCCATCATCAGAAATGGTGTTGTTAGCTCTCGAGCCAGTTTCTCCAATAACATGACATCCATGGAAGATATCTTAGGCCATATGCAAGAGGGCAGGTGTTGTTTTATAGCTGCCAGGAGTCTTGTATAGGAGCCTGTCGTTTCCCTTTTCTTACTGATGATAAGATTCCACCTTTAATAGCTGGAACGTTACAAGACACTCAACGGCCAATTTTATTCCCAGTCAAACTTAACCGCCTTTTTCCCCAATCAAATCCATTATATTATAGCTGCAGTGCATTTTCCCATATCCTCTCAATTGCTGCAGATTTTTTCCCATTTCCCAATTTTGAATATGCTTCTTCTGACTGAATAGTTTATTCATATTGAAGTTTTGAAGATTATTTGTTCCCTACAAATTTAACTTCCCATTTTGCAACTCACGTGTTTTTCTCGCATACTTTTATGTTAGGGAAGTTAAATTTTGATATAAAATCAAATCCAGTCAGAAGATATCTTCCATGGATGTTAGGGTGGAGGTGATAGTTGTAGTAATGGTGATGACGGAGACGACGAGATGAAATAGATGGTGGCAATGGAGATGGACAATAAGACAATAGAATGAAAGAAATAATGATAAATAATGGTGGAATAAGTGGTGGTGATGCTGGTGAATGAGCAGAAGACTAGGACTCTAAAGGAGATATAAATAAAAAAACGGGTAAATCCTACGGGTTTAAGAGACCCCTAGACGCAGAGTAGGTCTATTTAGGGACCGAACTTCGGAACATATGGTTGTGCATTTATTGTTTTCTGCATTTATATTTCTGTATTAATCTGCCCAGTTTTCAGGCATTGACAGTCTGTTTCAAGGTCTTGAAACCCGTCTCAAGGCCTTGACCACGAATTGGACAACAACTTCCACATTGTGTTTGTATTCGATCCTTTCCATTTTTCAGGACTTTCAGCACTCAATAAAAATTCTTTCTCAATATATTTCTCAAACTCGATGTCATTCCGAGTACAAATACAAGGCTATTTATAGTAGCCAAAAGCAAGCAAACCAACTACCACACTTATTAAAATTCCATTGGACACCGTACCTAAAACACGGAATGGGATTCTCTGCAGTTCAAAACTGAACTGCAGAGTAAAATTCTCTCTGTTGGAACTAAAATATCATTTTTTATTCTAAAAATTGAATTGAATCAAGGCCATTCAATCTTGAATGGATGGTGGAGATCTCTTAAACTTCATTTTGCAATTTATTTTGAACCGCGAGGATCCAAATCCCGGAAACACACACCTAACTTTCTAATATTGTTTAATTATTTCACTAATAATTAACATAAAATAGAATTATCACCCATTCAACTTTCATACGTGGATTGTTTCTAGAATTTTGTAATTCTATTTTTTTTATTTTATTAAATTTAATATTCTAACACCCCTTTCAGAAATTGAGTTTACGGGAGAGTGTTGGAAATTAAAAAAAGTTAATGACAAAAAAGCACACACTTGCTATTTGAATGATATGAACTTAGGATGAGTCTTGGGTTCTGATACCTTGGGAAATGGGCGGAAGACTACATTTTTGTAATACTCATAACACACTCTTGAATTAATGCGTTTTTGTACAATTTGCTGTTGATTTCCCAAAGTGACAATCGTTTATTTTGGACAAGTTGGGACTATCTCCGATTAATTTAGACCTAAATATATAAAAAATAAATGACTTTTGAAGCATGAGTAGTGTTTGCATACCACACTTTTATTAGCACACTTTCAATCAATTGAAGTTTGTACATAGCACATTCGATACCACACATTAGAAAGTGACGTTACACAATCCACACCATCTTATTCTTAGAAAGAAACCACAATTCTTAGAGACAAACCACAAGTTTTATCAAAATCGGCCTCACATTGGGATTGGTTTAATGAACATTATTTCGATTAGTTCTTTCAAGTTTGATGCATACGTAAACAAATCGCTGCACCTGTAGATAACTTCTGAAGAACGAGAAAAGTTCAGACAAATCTCGAGCATTATCAATTGGATAGTATTAGAGTACTTGAGCAAATCTACATTCCCTCTCTTCCATTTATCTTCTAGTAATTTCGTTATCTCCTTAAATGCCTCATCCCGTGACACACCATATTGTTTCATGTAGCAATCCAGAGCTTTTGGAAAGTCTTCTCTATTTGTCTCGTCCTTTAGAAATGTGGTTCGCATATCAACTATAACTCATGTATACACATATACAATGACTTAAAGAAAGCCGTTAAACATAGGAAACTTACCGTTTTAACTGCAATGTCATTAAGGTAACGAGAAAGTAGCATGCCACAAATAGCAATGTCACGCTCCGTTCGTTTCCACAAGATTTCGTTGATTCCAATATTATCAATTCCAACAAGACATATTATTTTTCCATTTTTTTCATAGTCATCAAAGGAGGGTGTTATCCTCCCTTTCCTCCAATGTGCTTCCACTAGGTAACCTCTAACAAGTTCTTTAATCTACAAATTCAAATTTATACACATCTCACAGATATATTTCGTTATAATGTTACTCGAATAGCGAATATAAATAAGGTTCAATAATAGCTTCTATATATGTGCAGTACCATTTCCTTGAGAAAAGAGGCTTTATAAGAACATCTTTCAGGGATATTATCCTCACATCAGTCTGTTCCATCACTCTCCAAATCTTCAAATAGAATATACGATAAAGGAATTTCAAATATTCTGGCAGTTCGTCCCCAGCATCTTTCGTGAACCTAAACATAGGAAAATCTAAATTACATCTATATGTATGATCTATCAATCATTTTGTTTAAAATAAAAGCAAAAGTATGAAAATCTTGAGTACTTTTGCAATACAGGTGTGAAACTTTTGAGTTCATCAAGGGTCCCAAACGAATCATAGATGTCATCCATGACGGTCTTCAATTGTGCATACTTGCATAAAATCATTCGAGCTAAACGATATTGTGGCTCGAAGATCGTTCCCAACGCCCACATATATGACTCTACAAGTCTATCTCTTGCAAACGAAACCTTTTCCATAAGACCTGTATTTATCCACCACCTACATAAATAACAGTACTAGAAAACTTTAGTCCACGGTTTACAAAGATGAAAGAAGCATGTTAATGCTTTCGTTGAGAGTAAGGCTATGTCTCTTCTGTAGTGCAATTGCAGCCTATTGTAATCCATCTTAGCAAATTTGAGGAGAGTTTCATTTGCAGATCCAAAATTCCTAGTAAAAGGAAATGAAATTAAAAGCATCAAGTCTTTCTACTGTACGATGTGACGGGAGCTTTAAGGCATTTCTTTTATGTTTTTGCAGACGATAACTTGGATTTTCAGCTAATACTTGGAGATGTTTTCTTGTGAAAGTAAGTGCTTCGTCTAATGTATATTCACCCGGAATTGCCAAAAAACATGCTTCGTATAAGCAAAACATAGCTTCAACATCATTAGTGATCTCTTTTCTAAATTCTCCATCTTCGCCTTTGAACTTCTTGAATACATCTCATTTCAAACATTTTAATCCATGCGAAAATGATTATTAGTATTTGCATTCATCACAATGTTAGATTTGACAAAAGTTTTTCGTAGGGTAGTAAATTAGGTGCCGGAAGTAATTTAGCAGTAATTAATTTTTTCATTGGACGTGGAATCGAAAGAATCTTTTGCTCGGTATGTGTAATTTCATTCCTGTTCAAGAGAATAAAATAAATAAAAATAAAAAACGCATTTACCTGAGGTCATGTTGTATCCATATTGTCTTGAAACTCGAAACAAATTCGCTAGAGTAGAGAGATCATAGTCATTAGTGCTCAAAAGCTTAGGAAGCATAGTAAAAATACGTTGCAGATGATCATCGATTTCATCCTCAAAATGATACGATATGCCAAGTCGGCATAATAAATTAATGAACCGAATATTATCAACCAGCTCCTTTGTAGAGTCAAGCAGCATATTCCTCACTTTTTCTTTGAGTGCTTCAGTTTCTTTGTTGTGCGATTCTATTTCCTGTCCCAACATATTTGAACTAATATTGATTAATGCAAGAAATTAAATTTTTTTTCACAGCAAAAGTTGTGACCAGTAAGTAAAAATTTTCCACTCGTCATATAAAACTCCGTAGTTAAAAGTTTTTTTCCAAATGTATAGATAAATTGAAATGCGGAGAGGTACAAACCGAATCATTTGGCCCAAGTGAGGTGAAGAATTGGCCCCAAACTGTAAAAGGACTGTTTTTCAAACAGCCACGCAAATTGTCTTTCTCTGCTATATTTGCAATTTGGTTTTGATGTTTCCAACTAGTTTGGGGATTAAGCTTGCTAATGAATCGGCTATTTATAGAACTTCATTACCTAATGTGAACCGGAAATCTTTTTCTTTTATGAAACGGCAAAAAGTTCAGTCGTGAGTTGGAGGCTTCAAGCTCCTCTCAAAACCGAGAAGAACTAAAAAAACGTCCCCCATATTATCAAAAGATGTGAACGGGAAATCTCATATGATGTTTAAATAGATAATTTAAACTTGCATTTCAACTTTAATAGGTAATATTTCTATGTCAAACGAGTATTATATTAACGTATTTGGTAGCTTCATTTTGCGTTATTGGGGTGATGAGATCCGAGAGATGCATACATTCGTTAAATCTCTTTTTATCTATCTTTCCTTGTTCTTATTTAGATACAGTTTTTTTAGTTTTTTTTTTAAAAAAAGCCGATGTATCTATCCTAAAAAAGTGTTAATATTACTGAATGAAATTGGGGTAGGATGAAGGCTTAAAAGCGGACGTCCTAACTAGGTTGATCAACACACGTAAAAAGCCAAACAACCAACACCTAAACTTTATTAAAAGTAAAAAGTAAAAAGGAGTTCAAACAGGATGTCAAGTGAACCGAAACAAGTTTTGGCCACTAAGATTCATAAAGTAAGCATCTAGGCAAAATCTCGGAACAACATTTCAATAACAAAAAGAATCAACGCAAAAAGCATATTTCACCAAAAAATATCTACGCCAATTCGTTATGCTGTCGAATGAAGGACTCAACCATATTTGTAATGAGGGAACTTTAAATCTCATGCCTTGAATAATGATATTTATTCCTCATAAACCAAGATTTGATTGGCGAATACAAAATAAACAAATCGATATCACAGCCTCTTTCACCTACAAATAGAGAGTTTGAATCATGAAAACTTCATTTGATATATAGTGACAGTTACTGTGCAATCGTTTAATAATATGTAATAGTAAAAATATTATTGGGGATAGCCCACACTAGCACTTATGTATGTTTTTGTAATCTGACAGTGCAAAATCAAAGTAAGTGATTGAATAGAAAAATGCATTCAACAAACGACAATGGAAGTTACCTGTGATTGGATGTTCATGCAGGTAGGGAATGTGACTGGAATAAAATAAATAAAATCATAAAATGGGAAATCACAAAACATATCAATTATGTAGTACAATAATAGAAAAACATTACACAAATTTTATGGATTCTCGTGCTGCGATTATAAAAAAGTTATACTTAAACATTGAGTAGAGAAAAACCGTTATTCTAAGAGACTAATTAGAATTTTTATGAGAAGGAGAAGAATGATGCGATTGCTGTCGATTATTTGAAAGCATAAGTAGAGAATTCTACGATTCTACTAAGGAAGCTCAAACACGTTCAATGGTGTATAACACAAAAGTCATTCTCCTTGAGGAGGCATAAATTAGGAAAATTTCTTGTTAATTATTTGTATAATTTATATAAATTATTCAAAAAAAAAGTTAGTATTTAGTTAATTTACTTGATCCACACTTCAATGCATACTTCAATAACTTAAATTTTGTTGTTCGCTGCAAGAATTAAATAATTGGGATATGCTTATTTCCAACTGAAACTGCTTGTCTGTGATTGTTGTTTTAGTTGTTGCACCAAAAGTTCATTCTAAAAACTTAGGTTAAACTTCGACTTTAAATAAACCACTTTAATTTTTTGTACTAACTAATTAAAAATTATCTAGTTATATAGTTAAAATCTAATGCTTTTGGATGTCTTTCAAAAAAGCTTTTAATTATGTCCAAGCAAAGAGATAATTACTACATTTAAAAGAAAAATAACTAAAATAATCACAATTGGCCGTTTAAAAGGCGGTTGTCATCAGATTATTTACCAATTCACTATATCTGATATTTCTATTTTCAGTACCACCGGATGAAAATAACTGTAGAAAATCAAGATTGTGGTATTGAGTCTAAAGTTTACTGGTAGCGGTGGCAGTATATGGAAGAAGAGAAGATAGATCAACAAAAAAACATTGAAATTGTAACAAAACGATTACGTTTTTTAGTTCAAGAAAAGTACAGATGATTTGGTCTTCAAAACCGGCTCCAAATCAACAGATTCTTCAACTCCGGCCGTTGTTTTCCACCTACAAACACAAGGGTTAGGATCGGGGGTCTCCTTTTGGGAGACTCTCCGATACCTAAGTCAGTAAAGGGTTTTCTAGAGTGAATGTAGCAGAATAATAGCTAGGGTTTTAGAATTGCATACCTCTTTATCTCAGACTCTTGGGTATTTATAGGTTTTGATTGATGCCCTAATGGAGAAATCCGAATCCTAGAAGGATTCGGCTGTTAAAGGCATTTCCGATTAGTTCGGAGTTTGTCCTCAATAGAATTCATCAATATATTTTCCTTGTTGAATAAGAAAAGTAGGATCCTTTACGGATTAGGAGTCTGTGCTGCCTAAACAGCAAACTCTCTTTTTATTCATGATGACGGCTCAACTGACGTTGCTGCCATCGAACCGTCTTTTTGATCTTTCACTGCCTTTTAGCTTTATTCAGCGCTCCCCGATAAGCCACACATGGCTTGATTGAGGCGGTAGATTGACCTCCTGTATTGAGTCAATTTTTGCTAATAATACTATCATAAATTATGTCATATCCATCCATCTTTTCTCTTATTAATTAATTAAAACCTAGTGTATTATCACTCCCTCAAATTTCTCTTAATAGCTTACTGTCCCCTTAAACTTTTAAATTTTTCTCTTGCCTCCTCAAATTGGTCAAATGAACCTTTCACTCTTTTAAACTTGTTTAAATCTCACCTATAAACCTCTTGAATGACATAAAACCATATACCCACATGGATGTGAAGTACACGGTTGCAACATTTGAGAATCTTGAAAAATCAAATGAATAGTGAAGGTACACATAGCATTTTCTATAAGTCATCTTCCCAATTCCATTATGCACAAAATTACAGCCAGAAAAAGCCATGACTATGTCGTTTCTCTCTCCATTGTCAAACTTCAATCCATTACTCCCCCCCAACTTCCAATTTTATTCCTACAAGAAAATCCCATTGATCAACTATCACTCCCTCAACTCGAAAAAGTTCGTCGTTCGTTCCCTCTCCACCACAACCACTGAGTGCTGAACTAAATAATAGAGGCCATTGCCTACAAACTCCTCGACCTCAATAGCTCAATACGGTGTGCTCGGACTCATCAAATGCCAAGCCACCGCCAGACTTTGCAGAGTTACACGCTTTCTTTTGAGCCGTAAAATAGCCCATAATCAAGTGTGCCTTTTATATATTTTAGGATCCTTGTCGCCAGCTTGAAATGAGAAGTCTTTGGGGTCTCAATGTATCTACTCACCAAACCGACTCCGAATAGAATATCAGAACGAGTACAAGTTAAGTAGCGTAAACAACCCACAAGACTTTTGTAAAGGGTTGGATTCATCGGCTTCCCTTCTTCTTTTGTGACTCGAACACCATACTCGATAGGAGTATCAATGAGCTGGCAATTCTCCATAGAAAGTTTCTTCAAAATCTCTCTAGCATATTTTCCTTGAGAGATAAATATCCCATCATCTTTTTGCTTCACCTTGATGCCGAGAAAGTAAGCTATAAGGCCCAAGTCTGTCATTTCAAACTCCTTCTCCATGGAGCGCTTGAATTCTCCAATCATGGATGGACTATTGCTTGTGAAAACCAAGTCATCAACATATAAGCACACAAATAAAATATCTCCATTGGGATTATTCTTTGAGTGTAAAGAATGCTCATATGGGCACTTGGAAAAACCACTTCGAATAAAGTAGTCGTGATTCTCAAATTCCATGGTCGTGGTGCATATTTCAATCCATAGAGCGCCTTTTTCAATCGATACACTTTTTCTTCTGCTCCTTTAACAATGAATCCTGGCAGTTGTTCTACATAAACTTCTTCTTTAAGGTTGCCATTTAAAAATGCCAACTTCACATCCATTTGGTAAATTCTCCATTGTTTTTGAGCAGCGAGTGAAAAGAGTAATCTCACTGCCTCAAGTCGAGCTACCGGTGCAAAAACTTCTTCGTAGTCGATCCCGTACTTTTGCTTGTATCCTTTAAGATTGTAATTTCCTTCTGTTGGTTTCTATGCTCCCAATTCCATGCACGATCTACAACGAACTCAACGTCTCTTGACATTACAATCCTTTTTGTGACGATTGTATAATTTGTATCCATTGGAATTTTTTCCATATCCCAGCATAACGCACTTTAAGCTTGTGTCGTCGATCTTTGTACATTTTACTTCTTGAACTTTCGCATACGAGGGTCTCTTGAATTTAGAAAACTCGAAGGTGATCGACGTTTGGTCTTTTCTTGCTCCAAGCTTCTTCCGGTGTCATATCTCCAACTCTTTTTGTAGGAAACCTGTTCAGTAAATAAACTGAACAAGCAACGACATCTCTCCAAAATTCTTTAGGAACCTTCCTGTCGTTCAACATACATCAACCATATTTAAGATGGTTCGATTTTTCCTCTCCAAGACTCCATTTTCCTGAGGCGTTTGTGGCATCGTAAATTGATGTACGATTCAATTTTCTTTGCAAAATTTATCAAATTCACAAGAAGTATATTGTCCTCCTCTATCTGTGCGTTAACACTTCAAGGATCAACCACTTTGTTTATCCACCATGCCTTTGAATTCTTTGAACTTTGGGAAAACTTCACTTTTCTCCTTCATCATGTAAACCCATTTTTTGCCACTGTAATCGTCAGTAAATGTCAAGAAATATTTGTTTCCGCTAATTGAGATAGGAGTGATTAGCCCACATATGTCGAATGGACAGGGTCAAGACGACCAACTGCTCTCTTTGATGGATATTTCTTGAACGACTTCCTATGTTGCTTTCCGAAAATGCAAGCTTCACATACTTCGTTAGGACGATGTGGGGACGGAGGGATCAATTTCGGTTGTTCAGAAGAGAGGCCTAACGTGCTAGACGGAACAAGAAGCAAGGGAAACCAAAGAGAAGGGAGTACCGTCGGTGAGGGGAAACGGTGAAGTGAAATGAAAAGTTGATGAAGACCAATTTTTTTAATTTCCCATTTTACCCATAAATGTCTACTCACACGTTGACTTTTTCAGATTTGGACATATAAGCTGCCACATGGGATGTAAGGGGCGAGAGGTACGTTTTTCATAAGTTCAAGGGGGTGAGAGGAAAATGTAAAAGTTCAGGAGGCGAGGGGTAATTTGAGACAATCTTAGGAGGGTCCCAATGTATTAGGTCTTATTTTATTC
>CAOJBJ011521508.1:0-12130 GCA_948291685.1 Euphorbia celastroides | reverse complement strand
GTACACATTCAAACGTATAAGTAGAAGATGTTTGTTTTTAATTTAAGAATTTCTTAATTATTAAAAAGAAGTGTTAAATTTGGAAAGTTAGAAATAAATTAAAATTTTTTCATACATTGATCAAAGATTTACATATAATATTTACATGAGTTTTGATGATTTTCTAATGTGATTTCTTTTGGGAAAATAGATGAATGATTTTTTTTCATTAAACCGAATCACATAACGACCTTTTTTTAACACAGATTATAACAACATGCAATCAAAATACCACTAATATGATCATGAACAAATGGCATGATTTAAACAAATTTAATGCGCAAAATGAATTCGAAAAGTTAACAATTGAAGAGGACCTAATCTTAACTTCATTTAAATAACAAGATCGGTATTCGGTAAGTCCAAAAATGATTTATTTTATTTTATAGACAAAAAGTTATAAAGATGACCACACTATGCCAACTTCTTGTCTGCCTTCGAAACATATGTATCACGTGGTTTGATACTTTTTTTCATAAAATATTAATCACTTGATATCGTGAATCCAATATCCAAGTCTCTTCGAACAATTACAAGACAAGAACACCGTCAGGGGGACTGGCCATTTTACCGGCGTGACCTCTCTGATGCTTAAGTAAGATTTGGGATAAGGTATAGATGGAGTAATGAAAGTGTGGAGAGAAAGTTAACCTTGTAATCCCATGGAGCTGCCCTTTTATAGGGAGGTTGGAGAGGCCGGAGGGGACCAGTGGCGACGTGGCGCCTGGCAATGATGAGGTTTTGACACGGTCTGACAGTTTCCTTGTATTTGCCGGGCCACGTCACACTGATAGTACTAGTCTATTGTACTGCTGTGACAGTATTGTCGGGTGGCACGGTGTGTACTTGCTCCGTGGCACACACCTTTATCTCTATTGGGTTAGTTCTCCTCAACGGGCTGATGAGCCTTTTGAGCGACAAGCTCGGGAGATCTCAGAGCAGTATCTTGACCCGAGCTTGCTTATGGTTGTGCCAGCTTGGGTACAACCGAGCTGTATTTCTCTTATTGATATCAGATGCTCCCCGAGCTCTTGCTTCGGCTCTTCAGGGTCGAATATTCGAAGAAAAATTGTGAGATTTTTCTTTGTTACACAAAGATGTTCCTTCCCAGCTCGGAACCCAATTCTTTAGAGTTGGTGGCTCGGGAAAGAAAAATTATGAGATTTTTCTTTGTTACACAAAGATGTCCCTCCCCAGCTCGGAACCCAATTCTTTAGAGTTGGTGGCTCGGGAAAGAAAAATTGTGAGATTTTTCTTTGTTACACAAAGATGTCCCTCCCCAGTTCGGAACCCAGCTCTTTAGAGTTGGTGGCTCGGGGAAGAAAAAATTGTCAGATTTTTCTTTGTTACACAAAGATGTCCCTCCCCAGCTCGGAACCCAATTCTTTAGAGTTGGTGGCTCAGGAGAGGGAACACGGCAGTGGCACGGGGTTTCATCGTAGCGGGTAACTCCCAACAGGCGGTTTCTCGCGGTGGAACGCATGCGCACGCCTCTTGGCTCTCCCACTCGCGCGTGGTGCGGCAGCTATCCCCTTACGCCTGTTCACATTTCAAATCAGGCCTATATAAGTCGTACCCTCTACTACAGTTTTTTCTTTAGGCTTCTTTTTTCTTCTTCCGGTTCTTTTGCGATTGTTGCTTTCTTCTGCTGTTGTAGTTTTTTATTTTCATCAAAGTTCTTCAAATTTTGGTGAGGGTTCTTCTTTTCTTACTTGCTTCTAATTTCTTTTTATGTCCTTTCTTCCGCATTTGGATACTCCGCCAGCAAGCCCTAGTTCCTCGAGCTCCGATTCTGTAAATTCATATCAGATGGATCCCTCACTCGATCCTAAGTACCACGATGTCCAACCTCCTTCCTTTAGCATCCCTAAATGTGGTATTAAGTACGGCTGTGGAGATGTCAAGAAGTTTGGTTTGAAGCTCAATGTTCTGAACCCGGAGAAGGCGGTACCAGAGCCTAAGAACGGCGCACCGGTTCCAGCAGAGAGTGCGATAATTTTTCATGCGCTCGGCTTGCCCTCAGTCCCGTGCTGATGCTTATCGTCAGCAATTGTGTGGCTTGGATGGGTTGGTGGGGGTGGCGCCAGGGTCCTCGGATCGTATAGATAGGCCCCCAGCGGGCCATTTCACCATCTTCACCTTGCAAATTGACTGGGGGTTGCAGCTGCCTTTTAGCTACATCGTTTTGTCGTTCTTGGACGAGTTCGGGGTCTGTCCAACTCAAATTCAGCCAAACCCGTGGCTGATAATAAGTACACTGGAACGGGTTTGCAACGACCTGGGGCTATGGCTAGATGGAAGGTGTTCCGGAGGTTCTACACCCCGAAAACTAATAAGGCCGAGACTTGCTCTATTGGGGTCCGGGTCGGGCTCATGCCCCCAAACTTTACAAGCCCCTTGCCTAGTGAGTTCCTGTTGCATGTTCACAGCGTCACCGAGTCCTGCACTTGAGCCATCTGATGGAGAAGCTGTTTAGTGATGGTTGCCAACTCTCTAGTTGTTGGGTCCACCGCGGTGGTCCTTATTTGGTCCATTTCGCGTCAAATTCCTGCATCAACAGAGCAAGGGCATGAGCCTTCCATTCATATCGTATACTAGTGGCTGAGAGGCATTTTGGGGCTAGGATGTGTTTGGTAGAGGAACAACAGTGAGTTGGTTTTGGGTAGTAGCGTTAGTTTGGTTTTGAGGAACAACAGAGGTGCTGGTTCCTTGTCGGTCTGTCATAACTTTGAGCACCGGCGGAGGTGTGACAAAGTCCGCCATCTGATTTCTATTTCTATCAGCATTGTTTGCAGGTTTTCACTCTAGAAGGAGAGTTGAATGATAGGATCCACACGCACCGCACCAATTTGATATCGTGAATCCAATATCCAAGTCTCTTCGGGCAACTATAAGACAAGAACACCGCCAAGGGGACCAGCCGTTTTACCGGCGTGGCCTCTCCGATAGTTAAGTAAGATTTGGGATAAGGTATAGATGGAATAATGAAAGTGTGGAGAGAAAGTTAACCTTGTAATCTCATGGAGCTGCCCTTTTATAGGGAGCTTGGAGAGGCCGGAGGGGACCAGTGGTGACGTGGCGCTTGGCAATGATGGGGTTTTGGCACGGTCTGATAGTTCCCTTATGTTTGCCGGGTCACGTCACACTGATAGTACTGGTCTCTTGTACTGCCGTGACAGTATTGTCAGGTGGCACGGTGTGTACTTGCTCCGTGGCACACACCTTTGTCTCTATTGGGTTAGTTCTCCACAACGGGCTTATGAGCCTTTTGAGCAGCAAGCTCGGGAGACCTCAGAGCAGTATCTGGACCCGAGCTCGCTTATGGTTGTGCCAGCTTGGGTACAACCGAGCTGTATTTCTCTTATTGATATCACCACTCAAGATTTATAAGCAAATAACTAATTAACAGTGTATAACGAAAAAGATACTTGTTTTGCTTATAAATGTAATTCAATTTTCGTGTGAACTCAATCTTCCCGATTTTTCAATAATAAAGAGACCGAAGCAGTATTCGAGCTTGATTTTCAGCCCCGAATTCATTATAAAAAGAGAGACTAAATATCTGGTTTTAGTCCACATGCAATTCCACAATTTTATTGTGATGAGGCAAGAATAATGTAAGTTTTGGCTTTTAAACATGAAAATGAACAAAAAAAATATTTTACATAAACGTTTCCGTGCTATTTAAATAATAAAAAATATTTTTTTGTTACACCCCATTAATTGTAAATAGGGTGTAACAAAAAAAAAGCCATGCTTGTTATTTACATTTTGAAACTTTTTCAACTTTGGTTTTGGAGGAGTGTTATTTTCAATTTTTATAATATATTCTCATTTATTTATTATGAATAAGAACCCGCCAAATACATCGATCACAGATGTAATTGATTCTCCAGCATATCAATAATTGGCGTACATTATTGAAAGACCATCCCTCCACAAAATCTATTAAATTCAACAATGAAGAAATTACACAATATTTAATATATCTTCCCAATTATATAAATTCTGAATAAATTAATATATAATTTAATAAAAATCAATGCTCAATGAAAGACCATCCCTCGACACAAAACCCTATAGCTGGGGAGAATTAAAAGTTTGGTCTTCCAATTGATTGTTGATGATCTACGTTGTCTTCTCTGGCAAAAATTATTTTAGGCCAATTGTGGATTATATGATATTGTATTATATTATTTAAGTTATTTTCTGGGTTTCCGGGTGAAAATGAATGAGCTGCTGGCTATTCAAAAAGGCGTTTGAGGTGGCGGACCAAGTCCACATGCATTGAGTAAGCTCGTCGAAAAGTAAAACCGTCTCATGGTTTTCCTTTTTGGGATGTTTGAACGGTTTGATTTCGGGAATATGGGGTCTCCATCGGGTTGGAAACTCTGAGCATTCGGGTTTGATCTTGATAAAAAAGAAATCCGATTTCCAATGCTTGAGTGATGAAACTCGATTAGCGAAATGATAAAAGTATCGCCGCCTCCCTTGAATATGATAAGGGTCTTCATCAGCATTAATCTTCGCGTTACAGACGTGTTTGAAGAAATCGGCGTTGAAAGGGCGATCAAAGCCTTGGCAAAGAAAATAATAGCCTACTATATCCGTCCACATATTTGGGTGGATTTGAGCCGGACACAGATTCCAGAACCTTAACAAATCACATATCCCCTCTGGTAGAGGGTAGCAAAACCCTCTCCAAATTTGAACTTTGTAGATACTGAACCAACCGGCTGGAGCATTGTTGACTCTTTCATGTGGTTCATGCACGCAGTATTCACACCGCTGAAGCCACCTAAAAACTACAGCGTCAGTCTCAAGATCGTTCAAAGCTACTGTCAAAATCATTTCGTCGACACGGGGAGTGAGTTTTTTCTCTTTTTCCTTCTCTGTCTCTTTTTGGACTATAGCGGGGTCCTCATCCGGTACTTCGTGCGCATGAATAACTCCAATCACCATCTTCCTTTTCGATGCGCGTTTGAGCCGGTAGCTAAATCGCCGAGATGGATTATACGTTACAATCGTGTTTTTGTACGCAGCTGAGATGGATTATACGTGCGCATGAATAACTCCAATCGTGTTACAGTTGGCGCTATGGTTATAGAGTTTCTCATCGGCTGAAATCCAGGACCTAGAGGTATTGAGACGGTTAGAAGGGTCAATTGTTTTCAAAGGCTTCACATCAATGGGTGTTGTTTTCTCATAAATAAAGGTACAATCATCATCACTTGAAGTTGAAGACTCGATTGAGAGATCAACAAAATCAACGCCCATGAAACCGTCTGAAAATAAAGTTTACGTGAGACAGATATATCTAAGATCTAAAGATCCTACACCTAGTTTCATCCGGGAGGAAATACCTAACCTAGGGTTTCCGTGTAAACATAAAAGTTCAAATTTAAGTGATAAAGCAAGATCAATCGGGTTACAATTCAAGTTTTGCGGAGCAGTTTTCAAAAACCCAAAAGTGGAAGTTCATCTTCTATGAATACAAAACCTAGAAATAGCAGAAATTCAAAAGCAACAGTAAAATGAGAAAAGACGAGATACCTGTTTCGGCGAAGAATAACCCAGAGGTTTCGAAAGGTGAATGGTACCAGTTAGAGAGCTTGATCGGATTTTTAATCACCGAAAACGCTTCTCGCCGGAATAAGCCGATCGGAGTTTTTGAAGTTGTAAAATGGTGAAACAGAGAAGAAAACGCCTTATATAGCAGGGTAACTGACACGAATCGCCACGTGTTGTGTATCGGATGGATGATTTGATGGTGAAAGGAAATGGACGGTGGAGATCAAAGCTATTCAATCGTTGCTAGCTTCTCTGAGAAGCTTTGTCAAAACTCACCGTTTAGTTAGAGGTCTGGTATTATAATAAACGCTAAAGCATTATCTATACTTGCGGGGGGAACTTTTGATAACATTATCAGCAAATTTGACTCGGGACCTATGGTGTGGTTCGAAAACCGCCTCAATGGCAACGTTATATTGATCGTTGAACAGCACGGTCATAGTCAACATGAGCCTTGTTGAGGGCCAAGCTAGTGAAGTTAACCGACTCAACGGATAGCTCGATGGTTGAGCCGGGTTAGCGAATCTTTGTCTGATAAGGAAGATATCTCGAATCCTGCCACCAATTAGGAAGAATCCTAGTTGGGAAAGAGGTCTAAAAAGGAAAGAGAGTGAATCCTAATTAGGATCGGACTCTCCAGCGTGCAAAGCAAGACACATTGCCTATAAATACTCCAAAGCCCTAAGTCCAAAGGTACAAAATTCTTGAACCATAGCTGTTACTCTGCTAAACTATTTTCTGAAAACCCTTACTGACTTAGGCATCGGAGAGTCCCCCAAAGGGCACCACCCCCTCCGGTCCTAATCCTTGGTGTTTTCAGGTGACAGTGGTGACCGGAGTTCCAAAAAGATCAATAAGAAGAAGACTTTCTACGACAAGTTATCAGTGATTAATCTATTAATGACAAATTGCATTCATATACATAGAATCATGTGTTTAGAGGATGAACTTAATTATGTAATTAGTAGAACAAATATCACTCATCGAGAGTAAAGCATTCCACATGTTCAACCCGATCAACATTTTGTCTCTCTTTTAACTCGTTAGTTCGAAGTATGAAGTGGGCATATTGTAGTTTTTTTCACTGTTGCATGCATTTTGGATTTTTTTGCCCTAACAATTGCTTTAAGTATTTAGGTAGGATTACTTATTTTGAGAACAAAAGAAAAGCATTAGTTATAGCAAACAAGTAAGAACCATGTCAAACAACCACTAGCAGTGGCGGAGCCAGGATTTTGACTTGAGGGGGGCAAATGTTTACGTATGAGAATTCAATTTGACTGAGCACACTGCACACATCAGTATATTTACAGCATTTCATGATAAAGTAGTAATAGTAGATACCAAATAACAATACATTGACAACAATATTCATCGTATCAATAGAAAACAAATACACTAAAATTGGATTGCAATAGCCGAAAGGTGAAAACAACAAGCGGTTGTTGAAACTTGAAATTGGATTGTTCTAGCCTTCGCAGACTAACCTACAATTCGCAACAGAAGAGTAGAAACAATATTTTGTTCAAATTGAATGGTTCAAGCCTTTGTAACTCATATAAAAACACAAAAATGTGATAAAAATTTGTCTCATTTTCTTTCTCTTTTTCAAATCAAAATCTAATCCTGCTATTTTTCTAGTGTCCAGGAGTATAGGCAACATCTTCAAAATCTGAACTAAATAGTTAAACGTGAACATAAATAATTACATAATCTAGACAAAATAACTTTTGTAATTTAATGATAATTTAAATTGCAAATGTCCTAAATTTAATAGATGAATTAATCAACCATTGTAGCTAACTTATAATTGATGTGATTAAAGTAACACAACCAACCTTGAAAAAAAGAGCCCAGAGAAGATTAAAAAAATTCAAAGAAAGTTGAATCCTGAATCTGACAAATCCTTGAAGGTGAAGTAGAGGTGAGTGATCGGCAGAAGAAGGCAACGATTGATCAAAGCTCAAAATCAAAGAGCGTGAAGAAGGAATGGGTATTTAAAGGAATGGGGTTTCAGTTTCCAACTTAAACTTCAAAACCCAAATTGTCAAAAACTCACCGTTTCAATTAGTTAAGCCCTTAAATAGAACGATGCCGTTTTAAGGATGAGAAGTATAAAAGGAATTAAAAACTCAAAACCTATCTTCTTTTGTTGAGTTAAGTTTCGATGATTACAACTAAAGACAACAAAACACTGTGTTAATATTTTGATTAATTAATATAATGTCAAAAAGTATTAATTATATCAAAATATAAACCAACAGAAAAAGCTTCAACCAAAAGTGTAGCAAAAGATGGAAAGTTCAAAAGTGTTGCAAAAGGTTTTGGGTGGCACTAAGCATTTGGGTGGTGCTAAGAATTTGGGTGGTGCCCTTCCAATGGCCATATTACAACGGTCATAATACAACGGACACCTTCCAACGATCATATTACAACGGTCATATTCCAACGGCTATATTACAACAGGCACTTTCCAACGGCCATATTTCTCTACACTATAAATAGAGATCAGAGGAACACATTCAAACCACGAAGACAACAATCCAATTCTTGAGTTCTCAAAGCTTTCAAAGTCTTCGCCAATTCTTCTAGAGCTTACAAAGAGAGAAAAGCTTATTCAGTGTTGAGTTCTATAAACACTTCTTTGAAGAGTTGAAAAGGTTTTTGTTGTTCAACCTACAAAAACAACAAGTTGTGAGGTTCTGATAGTTGCGCCTGTAAAAGCTATTAGGTTCTAATAGTTGCTCATGGAAAAGCTATTGGATTAGTTCTAAGCCCGGAAAAGAGCTGTAAGGTTTGATACTTGCGCCTGTGAAAAAGTATCAAGAAAGGCTTGTTTTATGCCCGGAAAGAAAACAGATAGTTGAAAAGCTCAAGTCAGGTCGACTTGGGAACTGGAGTAGGGAGGTACCCGAACCAGAACAAATTCTCTGCGTACCAATCTCTTTACTTACTTGCTTTACTTATTTGCTATTTACTTACTGCAAATTTATTTAAATTGAGATTGAGGGATTTACTTGAAAAAGCTTTTCAAAAAGTTCTGTCAACAAAAGCGATAAGAGCTTTAAGGTAATTGGTTTTTAAGGTAGACCGTCTGTGACTCCACCAATTTCCTGAGAACTTTTTGAAAAACTTAAATTCCCGTTGAAGTACTATTCACCCCACCTCTAGTACTTCCTAGCCATATTGGGACCTACAATTGGTATCAGAGCGAGTCTCTGTACACAAAGAGTAAAATCTTTAGAGTGATCCAAAATGGCTAGTTCTTCGGGATTTCAAAATGGTTTTCATATTTCTCACAAGGCTCCTCACTTTAATGGTGAAGATTATAATTTTTGGAAAACAAAAATGACCTACTTCTTACAAAGCGATATGCAGCTTTGGAACATAGTAAAGAATGAGCCAGTAATTCCTACTAAGGCAGTTGAGGGAAAGCAAGTTCCCAAAGAAGTAGAGGAATATGATAATGCCGACCTGGAAAAAGTATCTTTAAATGCTAGATCTGTTATCTTTTATTTGATTCCCTGAGGACTAATGAGTTTAATCGAGTTTCAGGTTGCACTACAGCTAAGCAAATTTGGGACAAACTTGAAACCACTCATGAGGGAACAAAACAAGTCAAAGATAGCAAAATTGGATTGCTCACATCCGAATATGAGCTATTCAAGACAGATCATTCTCAAACTGTTGAGCAAATTAATACAAGATTCACACTCATTATGAATAAACTCAAATATCTTGGCAAACACTACACTGATGATGAACTAATTAGGAAACTAATTAGAGTTATTCCAAGTCAATTTGATGTCAAAGTACTTGAGTTCATACTCATATGATGAATTTATTGGCTCTTTACGAACCTATGAGGATAAGTTGAATGCAGGTGTAAAATGAGAGCCAGCTGAAAGGAAATCCATCGCTCTTAAAACCGAGGATGATGATTTCAATGAAGTGTTTCTTGTTCAATTGAGCAAGCTCATGAAAAGTATGAATGGAAAATCCTTCAAAAAGTGGAGTAATGAAGCGAAAAATGATGAAGCTCCAAAGGAAGAAGTCGGATGCTTTGAATGCAATAAAATCGGACACTATAGATCGGAATGTCCTAATCTTAAAAGGACTCGGAGGAAAAAGGCGATGATCACTTAGAGTGACTGTGATGAATCAAATTCTGATGAAGAAGAACGGGCTCGAATGTGTCACATGGCTGACAACAGACCAGAAAGTTCATCCAGGCGACAAAGGGACGACGACGAGGTAATTCTACATTTTCTATCTCGTAAAGAATTTCAAAATGAATATTTCTCTTTAGTAGATAGTCATAAATGTGCAGTCGATAAAGTTAAGGAATTACAAGATGAGATCTTGGACAGAGATCGAGAAAGAGAAGAGTTACTTAAAAAATTGGAAGATTTAAAAGATAAAAATACTCTTTATAGAAAAGGCTGTCAGGAATTTCAAGCAGAAAATGCTGAACTTCATCAAGAAGTTGAATTTCTTGAAAAATCTATTTCAGATTTAAAAACTCAAACTTCTTTGTCAAACACTGAAGAAGATTTCAAAAAGAAATTCTTTGAAAAAGAAAAGGAGAATCTTGAACTTTTAGAAAGATTGAAATTTTATGAAAATCAAGATTCATCCTCATCTAAAAATGATTTTGAAAAACTTGTTTTAGAAAAGGAAGAACTTTCAAACAAGGTGAAATTTCTTGAAAATACCAACCTTGAATTAGTTGGTGAAATTTCTGTTTTAAAGGAGAAAAATGTGTATTTAAACTCAAAATTTTCTGAATTCTCTAACAGTAAAAAGGCTGTAGAGAATGTGATTAAGATTCAAAGATCTGTTCACAACAATACGAGTCTTGGTTTTCAAAACTCAAAGTCCTCTAAAAATGTTTTTTAAAAAGGGAAAAATCAAGTAACTCATTCTCGACCCCAATCAAAATCTCATCTTCCGACAAGCACAATTAAACATTCTTCTCCAAAAGTCAGTGTCATGTATTCATCTAAGAAGAAGAGGAATTACAAACCTCAAAGCTTCCGCGAGCCAAAATTCTGTGATGAGTCATGTCACCATGCCTGTAAAAAGACATATGCCAAATATGTCAATCAAAGACCGTTTTATCAAAAAAACATTACATGTTATTTTTGCAATAAAAATGGTCATGACATAAAAGAATGTTTTTATAGAAAAGGACTTTATGAAGGAAAAATTATGTGGATTTCAAAAGAGGAATCAAAGTCTACTAACCCTAAAGGACCCAATACAATTTGGGTACCTAAATCCAGATGATTGTCTTGCAGGTGTGTCAAAGGAACAACCTTGAAGGATCAAAGTGGTATATCGATAGTGGTTGTTCTAGACACATGACGGGAAATAGAAGATACTTTATTTCCATTAAGAGAATAGATGGGGGACCGGTAAAATTTGGAGACAAAAAGGAAGGGAGAATAATTGGTCTTGGAAAAGTTGGAACCAACCCTTGCTTTGATGAAGTCTCATTGGTTGACGGGTTAAAGTTCAATCTCCTTAGCGTAAGTCAACTCTGTGACCAAGGTTGAAAGGTAACCTTTGATTCTACTAAATGTGAAATTTATGATATTGCATTTAGTAAGGTAATACTTGAAGTTCCTAGAGTCCACAATATTTATCTTTTAAACACAAGTACACTTGCTAGAGATACATGCTTAGTTTCACAAAATGAGAAAAGTTGGCTTTGGCATCAAAGACTAGGTCACTTGAACATGCATTTGATTTCAAAAATTTCAAAACGAGAGCTTGTCAAAGGTTTACCAAAAATCAGTTTTGATAAAACTCAGCCTTGTCATGCACGTCAAAAGGGAAAACAGTCGAGAAGTTCTTTTAAATCAAAGACTTTATTTCTACCTCTAGATCTTTAGAGTTATTACATTTAGACTTGATTGGCCCTATTCAACCATCAAGTTTAGGAGGTATGAAAAATGCTTTTGTCATTGTTGATGACTTCTCTCGTTTTACATGGACACTATTTTTAAGCCGAAAAGATGAAACTTTTGAGCAATTTTCTACAAAATTTGAAAAACACTTCTATTATTTCCATTAGAAGTGATCATGGAAAAGAATTTGAAAATCAACTTTTTGACATGTTTTGCAAAACTCATGGCATCTCTCATGTTTTCTCTGCTCCTAGAACACCTCAACAAAATGGAGTTGTTGAAAGGAAAAATAGGACTCTTGTAGAAATGACTAGGACTATGTTAAATGAGACAAATTTGCCAAAGTATTTTTGGGCCGAAGCTATGAACACGGCTTGCTATATTTTAAATCGGGCTTTAATAAGACTCACTTTAAAGAAAACCCCTTATGAACTATGGAATGGTAGAAAACCAAATATTGGTTACTTTCGTTCATTTGGGTGTAAATGTTTTATCTTCAATGATAAAGATTATCTTGGCAAATTTGATTCAAAATCCGATGAAGGAATTTTCCTAGGATATTCTACTCATAGCAAAGCATATAGAGTGTTTAATAGAAGAACACTTAC
>CAOJBJ011520553.1:0-13166 GCA_948291685.1 Euphorbia celastroides | reverse complement strand
ACTATTCACGCAACCCTTCCTCACCCAATTTCTCCTCACACGACCTCTCTTTCACCTAATTGAAGACTCAAGAGGGATAATTGGTCACCAAGAATCAAGCTTTGCCAAAGAAACCGAAAGGAATGATCAATTTCGGCTCACTCATATTTTCTTCCAAGAAGAAGAAACGAATGAATTTGAAGATGAAGAAGAAGAGAATAAAGGAATAAGGAGTCCTCTAGATTGATTTAAGGCTGCCACCTCACCTTAGATAAGCTTGGATTGGCAAAAGACCGAATTACCCTCGAGTTTCCTTCAATTAACAAAACAACACAAAGCTGAAATTTGGGCAGTGCACGTCGTGCTCAAGGGAGCACGAGATCGTGCACCCTACTGCCCCCCAAACTCACAAACACGCACGGAGTGCTCACCAGTGCACGAGGTCGTGCACTGGCCTGCCCGCCAACTTCTCCCTTCGCCCGAAACCCACTTTTCACACCCGAATTCAATTCCTTTGACCTCTAAACTCCATCCACCAATCTTACACCAATCAAATCACATCAAATGCATGCAAATTCAACACTTAATCTACATGCTCATGATGCATTATGATTAGCCCATTTTCGGGTCGCTACACAGAGCATTTAATGAAGAGAGAAGCACTAAAGGACAAAAACAACATGGTGACAGTGACATAAAGTCACTTTTCAACCAATACCGGAGCGCGTGGACTGCACAGTCGATTCAAAAGGTACTAGGATGTCTTTAGACCAGCTGAAATGTCTGAAATCCTATGTAACTCTATTGGCGCACAAATCCCTAGCTACAACGGGCATTAAATTGTCTCTAACGGCCAAAGGGACGGTCCGGATGCGCCTACACCTAGCTTCTTCAACGAACCAGATTCAATCCTCTTTAACGGTAGCATTTATTGCCTAACCTATGAATAGAGGATCTTGGAGCATGAAAAAGCTGCTGATTCTTTCAAGCTTTCAAGAGCTAATTCAAATTCAAAGCAATCGGCTTTCAATCACCATGAGAACAAACTCCGGTTTCAACTTGTTAGAAAAAATTTAAGTGAAAACCAGTTGTAAATCTTTTCAATCAAAGGGGGTTGAAAAGTGGGACTTAGTTTCTAGATCGGGAGTGATTAGAAACGGTATATCCCGTTTATAAGGACTTAGCTAAGTGGGTGAGACTTAGTGGTATATCCTTTTGATTCAAAAGTGGGACTTAGTTCTAGATCGAGAGTGATTAGAAACGGTATATACCATTGAAAGGACTTAGCTAAACTAGTGAGAGTTTAGTGGTATATCCTACATCTGGAAAGGGGTACTTCTCGGAAACAACTTTGTAAAAGGCTTGATTCCTGACCATAAAGGAATCCATTAGTGGATTAAAGCCCAGCAGGAGTTTTGGGGACTGGAGTAGGCGGGGTTGAACCAGGATAAAGTTTTTCTGTGCAACTTAAATTTTAGTTCATTCAACTGTCTGCATCCGGAACCAACCCGGAGTCCAGATCCAAAGGTTTTTAAATTGTAAATCAAATACTTCCGCGCAAAAAAAAAATTCATTCTCCCCCCTCTGACCCAACTTGTTTACTCCTAATGGACCAACAAAAATAATATCAGTTGTTTAGATAGCTGTGAGCACGGTCCACCCAGCCCAATGATGAACATTTAACCTGATTGTAGGTATGGGCAAAATTCAAGCGGAGCCGGTAGAAAACCGATTGTCCGAGAACTCTGAAACTTCAACTCTGTAATGATCAAATGCTGGAGCTTAGACTCCGAAATGTTCCCCAAAATCCTGGAGCCCTGACTCCGTAATGTCTGAAATCCCTGATTCCTAATGATCCTGGAGCATAGACTCCACAATGTCCGGAACCCTGATTCCAAAATGTCCAAAATCCTGGAGCCCTGACTCCGTAATGTCCAAAACCCTGGAATTCTCGAATATTCCAGAAATGCCTTGGAATTCCCAAAAATTCCAGAAATGTCCGGAACCTTGATTCCACCCCAAATGTTTCAAAGCCTTGATTCCGAAAAATCAAAAATCTCTCAAAAACCCTATACCCGAAAAATCCAAAAAACTGTAAAAAATTCTCCAGAAAGAGTTTTTTACAGAAAAGTCAAAATCACTGTGCATTTGACGGTTGGTTGACCCTCTAGATGACTGCCACGTGTCATCTTCCAAAAGGTGTGAACTAGCCAATCAGCTAGATTACACCTAGTCTAAACATAGCTGTGATTTGGCTGATCAACTGCTTACACCTATAGGTGAAACTAGCCGATCGGCTAGATTGACACCACGAGATTCCTATAAAAGGGCCTCTCCTCCCTTCATTCCAAACCACCTCTCAAGTTCCAAAACTTGATGACATCCCTTCTTAAGCTCAAAGAAGCCCTTCTAAGCCTTTTCTAAGCTTTCTAAGCCGTTCCAAAGCCATTCTAGGCATTTCCGATCGAGTCTTTCCCCCGGAAAATCGATCCCGAAGCTGTTGAAAGACCCTAGTACCTGGGCATCGAATGACTTCATTCCAAGCCCCGCACCTCAGGCAACCCATTGTTAGGATAGTCAAGGATTCGATTTTAGACTTTCCCTATACCAATCCACCCCGAAACTCTGCCCAAATTCCCAGAGATTTCACATCTTATACCATTTTATAGCTTCCTATAGCTAGGGATTGTCTTCTGAATCTCCAATCCTAGTCGGAACTCTGCCAAAGTAAAGATCCAGTCTTACTCGGTTATCACCAAAATTCCACCCAAAGTGCTGTCGAAGTTCTCCCGATCATCACACAATCAGTTCCAAACCGGCCCAAAGGAAAAACCCAACCACAAAGAAAGGTATACTGAGGGTTCTTGGCTATTACTGCCAACTTTATTGCATTGATTGATTGCATCATAAAGCATATGCTCGTGTTTATGGATTTCTTGTTGTGAACATAAACATGAACGTCGGTAAGTATGCTTGAACCATACACTGTTTAAATTACGCAAGGTACATTGTTATATAAAACAAGCATGTAAAAAAATATACCCTAGGTATACACACTAATGTGAGTCATTTTATTATATATCATTGTTAATGTTGAATCGATGTCATGAGTAAACTTTCTTGCGCGAACCTGTTTCTCTGTTAATTTCTGGTTGTGAGCTGAACCAGGTGACGACTCCAAAACTGTATTTATGAAAACGATTCGCTATTAAGCAATGGGTTTTCCGATCACTTTTAAACCAAATGTTTTGGCATGTCATAGCTGACCTAGTATCTTTTAATGCGAGATACAAGGTATTCAAACCTCGATATCTGGGCCACTTGGCTCGATTCTGACGCAAGATCTCCCTCCCGCTGCGTGTATGTGCCGTGGCAGGCAGCCCCTGTCTTCCCTCCAGGCTCGTGGTATTAAATCCTTTTCAAACCTTTTCTCACCCACACAAGTTTTTGGCGACTCCTAAAGACCGACCGACACGAGGGAAGGGGAAGAGAAGGTTCTCCCGCTCACAATGGTGATAGGTCTCGCACTCGTTGTTCTGATTATGCGATTAGTAGAAGTCATCGTTTGTCTTTTCCAGATTCTCAAACAGTATCTTCTGGTCCTTTAAACTTAATTTGTTCAGACTTATGGGGTCCAGCCCCCTTAAATCTCATGATGGGTTTTCTTATTACATTGTTTTTTCATGTTCATTTCAGCGAGTATTCATGGATTTATTTTCTTGTTCGTAAATATGATGCCTTAAATGCTTTTATTCATTTCAAAGCTGTTGTTGAAAAATTCTTGAGCTGCCCCATTAAAGTTTTTAATCTGATGGGGGCGGCGAGTTCAAAGGTACGCACGCTTACTTTTTTCATAGGACATTCAACATAGGATGTCTTATCCACACACTCCAGAACAGAACGGTAATGCTAAACGCAAACATCGACACACTGTCTTTGTTACATCATGCAAATCTTCCTCCTAAAATTTGTCAAATGCTTTTGACACGGTAGTATATCTTATCAATCGTATGCCTTCATCTGTACTTCAGTTTTACACACCATATCACGAGTTATTTAATGTTTAACCCGATTATCACTCTCTTCGTGTTTTTGGTTGCCTGTGTTATCCGTGGTTACGTCCATATTCATATCACAAACTTGATTTTAGGTCTTGCAAATGTATTTTCTTGGGTTATTCTCGTAATCATAAGGGTTATTATTGTTTTGATCCTGTTTCTTCTAAGTTATTTGTCTCACGCCACGTCATTTTTTATGAACAGGTTTTCCCATATAAGGATTTGGTATAGCCCGCTATCTATTCTCCATAATCCGATCCTCCTAGTAACCCGTCAGTCGTTGTTTATCCAACCCCACCAAGTCCACCATCAGCTACCCATTTATCACCATCGCCATGTCCTCCACATTCTCCACACTCCACAAGTTCCCCATCACAATTTACCTCCATTTCCTCTCCTTCAATTCCAATAACCCTAACTCACACATCTTCCCAGTTACAATCCTCAACATCTACCTCGCTCCTTCGGACCCGCTTTGTCTCTAATCTCTTAGCTCACACTAACCGTATTATCCCTCGTTATACCCCGGACCAGTTTCAAACCATTCTCTTTTCCACCCCTACATTGAACCAACAGTTACAATCCACACCTTCCAGAGACCCGCCTGTCCAGTTTCCTGCTACACCAACTCGTATCCCCTCGACCTCCTCCCCTAGTCTCTCCGTAGCTGTTGAACTTGCACAAGATGACCCGCCACCTGTTCCAGTTCGTCAGCAGCATGTGTTACCTTCACCATCCAGAATGGTGACCCGAGCCCAGGCTAAACAACAAGGTCCGCGAGCATTTCAAACATCCACTGCGCCCACTGATCCTACGTCATATATTGTGGTCTCCAAGATGCCACATTGGCGATAAGCCATGTTGGATGAGTACTCTGCTCTTATTCGCAATCAAACATAGGATCTTGTCTCGCCTTCATTTGCATCTAATGTTATTGAGTGTAAATGGGTGTATAAAACCAAGCTGAAACTGAATGGGTCTATTGATAAGCACAAGGCTCGTCTTGTTGCCAAAGGGTTCCATCAACACCCTGGTTTGGATTTCCATGACACATTCAGTCCAGTCATCAAACCAACTACAATTCGGTAACTTCTCTCATTGGTTGTAAGTCATTCCTGGTTTATCAAACATGTTAATGTGTCTAATGCCTTTTTACATGGTGATCTAGACAATCCCTTCTACATGACCAACCTCCTGGTTTTATTGATCCGTCATGCCCAGATTATGTATGTAGTCTAAGGAAATCCTTATATGGCCTTAAACAGTCTCCTCGAATGCGAAATTCCAAGTTGACTCAAGCGATCCTTGCATACGATTTCAGTTGTTCTCGTGCTGATGTCTCTCTTTATTATTTGAGACGGGGTTCTCTGGTGCTTTTTTGCCTCATCTACAATGTCATTTTTCCATTAAGGATCTTGGGTGTGTTCAGTAATTTTTAGGTCTTAAGTTTCAGTTTACTGCAAATGGTCTTCATGTCTCTCAACAAAAGTACATTAATGATCTTCTGCAACGGGCTAACATGTCCACCGCCAAGCCGATATCGACCCCAGCCACGGTCACGGATAAATCTGTTCCCAGTGATTCTCCCGCTTTTGAGGACGTCACTCACTTTTGAAGCCTTGTTGTAGTATCTTACCACTACACGGCCTGACATTGCCTATTCTATCCACCGGGTAGCTCAATTTATGAATAAACCCACAATCCAACATTGGGTCTGTCTAAAATACATTTTGAGATATCTGCAGGGCACTCCTACTCACGACCTTCGTTATATTCCTCAAAGTCATGTCAAGTTGTTTGGCTTTTCTTACTCTGATTGGGCTGAAGATCCTATTGACCACCGTTCTACCACTGATTTTGGCATTTTTCATGGTACCAATTTGGTCTCTTGGACATCTCGTAAGCAACGAACTGTGTCACGGTCTTCTACCGAGACTGAATATCGTGCCATGGCCACAACCACGTCGGAATTTGCCTGGATCGATCAACTTCTTCATGAAATTGGCTATCCATTGGCCCACGCACCCACATTATGGTGTGACAACTTGGGTGGTGTGGGTGCTACGTATCTCAAAGCGAATCCGATTTTTCATTCCCGAACAAAACATCTAGAACTGGACTTTCACTTTGTTCGTGAGCGGGTGGCTTCTAAGTTACTTGATGTTCAGTATATCTCCACTAAAAATCAATTAGCTGACATCCTCATCAAGCCAGTACCGGGACCTTGCTTTGCCTTACTAAGGGACAAGTTGGTTGTGTTTCCTATCCACACCCAACTTGCGGGGGTAATAGAGTAGGGTTATGTATTGTACATTGTTGTAATTTGTATCATAGGCATTATTGTACTTGTACATACATTTTCACTTAATATAAATATCAAAACCATACTGTGTTAATGTGGGGAATTCCCAAATCTTGTTTGCCGTCACAAAACATATGTATTTGTTCATATATGTAGCTGAGTTCAACACGTTCAATGTTCATAAAGTCTCTCTATGGCGTCGTGAAAGTGAAAAAAAGATTTGATAGCCGAGATATTGAGTACGCATTAATAGATTTTTTGGATTTTAGCTTGTAAATGAAAGGATGAATCATAAAAGTAAAGTAGTATATTTGAAATCAACAATTTTGAAAAAAAAAATCAATTGAAATGAGTTAAGTTTATGTACAAGATATACAAATTTTTATTAAAAAGGAATTAAATTTTGAATTTGTATGTTCAACTCATATAAGAGAAAATATGTACAGAGAGTTGAACTTTTTGCATTACACTCCTATCTAGTTATTTATTACTTAAATATAGATAATTAAGTAATTAAGTATTAATTAAATATCAACTGTTAAATAAAAGGAGAGTGCAAAAAGTCCGTTCTTTGTATAAAATTTTCTTGCATATCTATAATTCCCCGATAGGGAAAAAACAAAAAATGAATATGTGATGACGTCAAAGTATTACACTTCATTTAACACGTTGACACTCTCTTTGATAAATTATATGAAATCTATTTACTCACCCCTAATTTTTTTAGATAGATAGACATCCCCTAAGCTTTAAACTCTGCCTCTTAAACACTTCGTTTCGTGGTAGATATATAGTTTTGGTGCCTAAAAATCTGAAATAAATAAACTTGAAGATTCCAAAAATTGGTGTATAAATAATTATAAAGAAGTATCACTTTCTTCAAAGCACTCAAATCAAGGAGAGAGATAAGTCTAAGGGAAATGGCCAAAGTTAGAAAAGTTAGGCAGCAAAATCTGTGACTGAGAAATGCTGAAGAAAGCGTAGGGCATGGCCTTGCCATATATCCCTTATGCAAACTCTCATGCTCTTCTATTTCTTGTCTACTCTACTTATCCCTTTACTATTCCTTTTCTCTGTTTTTGTTTACTCATTTTATAACTTTTTTCTTCATTTCCCTCTCATATTTTAGATCACAAACCATAAGCCCAAAATATCGAAGTTCGAACCAATCAGTTTTGTAGCATATAAACATAGTGCATACAAATCAATTTAAAGTTGATATAATTTAACAGATGTCACTTTTAATTTAAAAACGTGACTTTTTGTCCACTTTACTTGGATAAAATGTATCAAATTGTCCCCTTCAAGTCACATGTCAACTTCTGGTTGATTTGATTTTTCAAATATTTCAATTTTTTTATTTTTCTTTCTCCAGTCAGGAGGTGACAAGTGGCAATGATTGGGATAAACTGATACAATTTTGTTAAGTTGAAGGGACAAAGTGTCACCTTCATAATCTTTTATAGCTCATTTAATTTGGCGAAAATTTATTAGTTTGTTGTTGTAGTTTTTTGTTTGACAAAGAAAATCAAGTTAATGACATTTGAAAAGTTAAAAGCAATCAGAAGTTGACGCGTAGTGGGGAAGAAATACGGAAAAGTGTGAAAATTTTGGAGGTAAAAATGGCCAAAGTGAATCAAGTAACGGAGTCCGATGCACTTGGTGATAAAGTTAAGGGATAACTTCAAAAACCTATCTTGAGGTTTCAACTTTTCTCAAAAACACCATTGAGGTTTAAAATTCAGCAAAAACACCCATGATGTATTGCACTGTTATCAAAATGAGGATTTTCCATCCAACAGGTGTTAAATGCTGACGTGACAAAGGAGTAAAATGGTCTAATTCAAATTTTTAACCTAAAAACTCATTTACCCACAACCCTAACCCAAATACACAACTCTAACCCAAATACCCAACCCTAACCATAATACACACTCTAATCCTACCAAAACCAGTCTGTCCCCGGCGCCGGCACCGTCACCGGAAAATCGCGGGACTTTGTTTTCCTGACATGAGTCGCTCTTTCCGGCGCCGAAATCTCGCAGATATCCCCGAGATCCCAATTCTACACCGACGCTGGCATTTCCTTGCTCAATCTACGAGATCCCAATTGAAACACTCTCTTCGACTTCAAAATCTGACGCCGTTATTTTCCTTCTCTGCAAAACCAACGGCAAAACGAGATCTGAACTCCAAAATCGGGCGGCGATTTCGAACCAGAACCTTCGCCGACTCCAGATCTGAAATGGAACCAAAAAGACACCAGAAAAGGAGAAATCGACGTTTGCTGTCAGAAATCGACGAGGATAGAGATCAACTTTGGGTTGGGATTTCCAGATCTGGAATTTTCGTCAGAGAAGGAGAAATCTGGAATTTTTCCGGCGAATTTGTATTTTCGGGTAAATCTCTGTCCAGATCTAGCTTTTGTTTTTTCCGGCAGGATTTGGTGTCAAAGTGGTGGTCGGTGTCCAGAAGGTCGAGGTCGGGGGCGGCACGGGGTTGTGGGCTTCGCCGGAAAAGTGGCGGCGCCGGCACCGGCACCGTTGCCGGTGACAGAAACTTTAGGGTTTCACTAAAATTGAGTTGGATAATAGGGTAATTGGATTTAGGGTTTGGATTATTGAATAAAGTGGATTATTGGGTTAAATGAGTAGGCATTTTCTCTTTTACCCCTTGCCATGTCAGCATTTAACACTTGTTGGATGGAAAATCTTTATTTTGACAACGGTGCAATACATCAAGAGTGTTTTTAATGAATTTTAAATCTTAAGGGTGTTTTGGAGAAAAATTAAAACCTGAAGATAAGTTTTTAAAGTTATCTCTAAAGTTAATTGGTTGAAAATGGTAAGTCAATTTCAAAGAATGTAAAGCTACAAAATCTATGAAGCAAAAAGGTGAAATATATGTAGTAAATGATAAGAGAGAAAAAATTATCAAAAAAAAATGAATGAGAGAAAAAGGTTGGCAGATAAGAGTGATAGAGATAGATCAGAATAAGAGTACTGTTGGAAAGCTAATTTTGATTTATTTGAATCACCCATTTGTCCTTTAATTTTAAAATAAATAAACAAATATATAAATAAAAAAATTGTAGATTTGTATTTGTAAATTTCTGTGTACATATCAGACAGACAGCTCACATGCATGCATAAAATTGATGCTATTTATACATTGATGATGCACAATTAATAAAAGGAAAATTGCATATTTAATCATATAAATTTGTGTTAAGTTATCAACCAACATGTTAAACTTTGAAAATTAATAAATAATTATTTAAATTTTATTAAAATAATAATGAATTAGCTATACTCTTGTGATTTTTGTCTTTTAGTCATCTCATCTTAATGTGACACACTCTGAATGTATTTGACTTTAACCATTCAAAGTGTACCATGTCAGCATGAGATGGCTAAAAGATAAAAGTCACTGGAATATAGTTGATTTGTTGTTATTTTGATGAAGTTTGGATGGTTATTTGTCAATTTTCAAAGTTCATCGTGTTAATTGATAACTCGAGACAAGTTTATAAGACTAATTATGCATTTAACTTTAATAAAAATATTAATATATTCAGATCTTTTTGAACTTTTTTAAACTGCGTCTTGTCATTTTAAACTTGTCCCTAAAACGTATTACCAAATCTTGAATTTCACATATAATTTTCTAATTGAATATAAACAACTAAAGCTTTGAAAAGTCGAGTTTGTAAAAAGCCGGCATGTGCCGTTTAAGCGTGCATGTCTATAGGTTGAAGGGGACTAATTGGTTTATTTTTTCAAGTTTAGAGAATAAGAGGATCTTTCAAAAGATTTAGATCTGAAATATTATTATAAAAGAAAAACGTATAAAAATCATCCTCAACTTGATCTGAGTTATCATTTGTCACTCTGAATTTTTAAAGGTTTCACTTTGTCCCCTCAAGTTGGAAAAACGTGTCAATTTACCCTTTCAACGTCACGTGTCAACTTCTGGTTGGTTTGTCTTTTCAAATATGTCATTTTTCTGAATTTTCTTTTCTCTAATTAGGAGATGACACGTGGCAATAAGGGGGTAAACTGACACGTTTTTGCCAACTTGAGGGGGTAAAGTGAAATCTTTGAAAGTTCGGGGTGGTAAATGACAATTCAAGCCAAGTTGAGGATGGTTTTTATGCGTTTTTCATATTATAAACAATTTTAAGAAAAGGAAAAACGCATAGTTTACATCTTTAAGTTGGCTCAAATTTTCATATGTCATCCCAAACTTTCAAAGGTTTTACTTTGCCCCCTCAACTTGGTAAAACGTTTCACTTTACCTCCTCATTGTCACGTGTCAAATTTTGATTGATTTTGACTTTCAAATATCTGAAAAGTTAAATCAATTAGAAGTTGACACGTGACGATGAGAGGGTTAAAGTGAAATATTTTGCCAAGTTAAGGGGGTAAAGTGAAATATTTAGCCAAGTTAAGGGGGTAAACTAAAACCTTTAAAAATTCAAGGTGACATATGAAAATTTGAGCCAACTTAATGATGTTTTCTATGCGTTTTTCCTTAAGAAAATTTGGATGTACACTGCCTTTTCAAAAGAATTCATTAAAGATCTAAGGAAAAATATATAGAAAACATCTTTAAATTAGCTCAAATTTTCATATGCAACTCCAAACTTTTAAACGTTTCAGTTTACCCTCTCAACTTGGCTAAACGTTTCACTTTAGCGCCTTAACTTTTGTAAAACGTTTCACTTTAATCCCCTCATCGCCACGTGTCAACTTTTGATTGATTTTGACTTTTCAAATATTTGAAAGTCAAAATCAATCAAAAGTTGACACGTAGTAATGAGGGGGGAAAGTGTAAAACTTGAGGGGATAAACTAAAACCTTTGAAAATTCAGAGTTATATATAATAAATTAAGTCAATTTAAGAATGGTATTTATGTTTTTTTCCAAGAGCCGATTTTGAGATGTATATTAAATTTTGGGCCAACAATAATTTCAAATGAAATATCTAGTCAAGTTCATAAGATGTTCAAGCTAGTGATTAAAACTATTTAAAAGACAATATTAGCAGTGAAAATGTGACGTACTTGAGTGATTGATTTGAGATGTAGAGTAATTATCATTGTCACCAATAACCTTTTCAATGTGTTTTATCTTTTCAATGTCACTAATTAATTTGGATCTCTATGGGTGGGTATTAATTCATTTTGGGTAAAAAATTATGAATTTTGTATATAAAGTGAATTAAATTCATCTAAATATATCGATTTCAAATACATTTTAACGAATCGCATATTTGTGTATCGTAAAAAAAGCCTGTGATTGTCGTCAATTTGATAACATAATAGATTATATTGTAATCACAAATCTTTCTTCGTCTAGAACATCTCGAATTATTTTTTTATCGTTGAATATGGTCCAAATTAATCTACGTCAGGTAATATTCGAGCTCTTCTCGTCGAGTGAGACTCGAAAGCTAATAATTTTCCATAGAAACATCTTGATGCTTAGAGTGGTTAGTGTTTAGCTAACTCAATGGGTTGTTAAAATAATAATTATAAGTATTAACGCATCAAAACCATTTTTAAATTTACAATTTTTATCATTTATCACCTCAACTTTCAAACGTTTCACTTTATTCCCTCAAGTTGATTAAAACGTGTCAATTCACCCTTTCATTATCACGTGTCATCTCCTAATTAGAGAAAAGAAAAATAAAAAAATGAAATATTTGAAAAGTCAAACGAACCAGAAAATGACACATGGCAATGAAGAGGTAAATTGACACGTTTTTTTCAATCCGAGAGCAAAGTAAAACGTTTGAAGTTGGAGATGATAAATGACAAAAGCTGACGACTTAAGGATGATTTTGATGCATTAATTCTAATTATAATTACTATAGACAAAAACTTATCAGTTGCATCACAATTCATCAATATGGACGAAAAATCACAACAACAAATGGACTTTGATTGAAGTCTAGCTAGCAAGTTCAAAGATTAATGCTAGAGTGTACTTTTGTCTCCCAAAGCTAAAGCTCGTATAGTTCATTATCATAAAGTATAACATACTCAGAAACAGGCACTAATGTTAATAATGTTGTTTTTGGTCGTTGATTTACCATGTGTTACATTATCCATGTCTTAATGCAATTCAGAATTGGACATTTCTAGCTTCAGCTACAATATTATTAATGAATGTAAGGGTTAAATGAGCTCTATTATTTTGAACTGAAATTCAGTTTCTTTTCGTTTTACCATGAACTAACTATTTATTTATACCAGGATCAAATTAGTTACATTCAATACGATAACAAATACATAACGCTCATTATAAAGCAAAATGCATCCTGATATGAAATCAAAAAATTGGTTTTTTAACAACATAGGTTGAGTATATGAGAGGAAAATAAATTCAAATCTCATAAAATATGATCATTGTAGGGAAGAAAAAGAAATATTAATCGAAATTAAATTTCGAACAAAAATATTTCAGCATGTAAACCCTTCGATATCAATAAATAAAAACTATATTGCTTGAATGCAATTATAAAAGGGAAAGTATCCTTAGGACAATTTAATTAATTATATTGTTTTTATGCTTAATTTGGTATGAACTTCAATCAAGCACTTGTGCCTGCCCAAATTCATGACCCATCAATTTCTATCTCGTGGAGTAGCGGCGGACTGAAATTGTAATGACCCGAAATTGGGCTAAATCATTTGCATCTCTAGCATGTTGATAAGTGATTGATTTGGCATGCATTAGATGTATTTTGAATGATGCAAGAATGTTGATTGAAGTTTCGGAGTGAAAAGGATTGAAATCGGGTGAGAAAAGTGAGTTTTG
>CAOJBJ011517509.1:0-19600 GCA_948291685.1 Euphorbia celastroides | reverse complement strand
CAGATAGATCTCCCTGCTGATACTCGATCGCTGGAGTAGCTGCTTTGATTTTTTTTATTCCGGCGGCTGTTTTGCTCGGAAGTTGAATTGTTGTCTTCGGATCTGAAATAGCAGCTTCCATCGGTTGATTGTTCTTTCGTCGGAGATAGGTCTCTTGATCACTGAAGTAGTTGCTTCGATTGTTGTGCTTCCAGTGGTTAGTGGTGGAATTGTGGTGTTTTGGATCTGAAATTTAGGTTGTGAAAATGTTGGATCCGTGTGAGAAGGTGAGTGAGTTTGAGTTCGTTAGCTTTGATCTGTGATTTTAACCGATTTGTAGCTAATCGAGCTATGTTTTTTATGTGTTATCGCAGGGATCAGACGATGAAGAGGTGAGTAGCAAATCAATGGAAGAAGATAACCAGCAGAAGAAAACCTGCGTCGATTGTGTAGAGGCGGCCCCGTCGGTCCTAAGGTAAGAAAACTAATTCAAATCACTGTTTTTTTGTTCCATTTTTCTAATTGGTTGATCTGATTTTACTACTTGATCTTTTCAGTCTCTATGCAATGCGTGTGGAACCAGGAGCAGGAAGAAGAGAGACGGTTTAGGTTTGAATCGGTCGGCATCTAATGATAAGAAATCGAGAAAACCGAATCACAGGACCAGTTTTCGTTTTTTTTGCAGTTTTTCATTTATGAATTTTGTAGTTTTCGTTTTTTTATATGGTAGCTAACTGGTAGGAAGTTAGTATGTTTATGAATTCGTAGTTTTCGGTTTTTTTAACTATTAACTAACTGGTAGGAAGTCAGTATGTTTATAAATTTCACAGTTTTTCATTTTTTTATCTGGTAGCTAACTGGTAGAAAGTTAATGTGTTTATGAATTTTGCAGTTTTGTTGCTTTTGCATTTGTTAGCTTCCTAGCAGATTACTACTAGTTGCCTACTAGATATCAAGCGATTGAAAAAATAAAAAAAATATATGACAATGGATGAAGTTTCGAAAGATAAAATGAGACGAAGAAAAAACTCTAAAGCGGCAAATAAAAAAAATTAACGGTTTTTCAGATAACTGTAAAATAAGGTAAAAAATTAAAAAAAAAAATGTTGATGCAATGATTGCATCATTAATTAGAGAAAATGGATTACAGAGGAGGGGACAATTTAAAAGTTATTTGAAGATGGTTTTGAAACGTGGTTTTTGAACATGAAAAATCAATTTAAAATGTTAGATGAAATTAAAATTAAAAGTCAGTACATTTTTTTCTGCTTTTCCCTTTTAAATGATTGTGTTCGGAAAAGTGACTATTTTGAGGTTGGTGTTTTTTCTTTTTGTTTCTTAAGCAAATATTCATGTCCATCAAGATTATTTAGCAATTATATAATATTAAGTTTCAAATTATTCAAATACATTGTTTTAAAAATTTTATATCTAAATAAGAAACAATGTATGCTCCATTTTCGCACAAGCGATCTCCGGTCGAATGATTTTCCAGTTGTCCATCAACGATCTATTGGAGAAGAAATTAGATCAAGATAGGGGTTTGATTTCGAATTGGTGCAGCGATGCAAATCGAGCCGTGAAAGAGCGCCGTTTTGAGCTTTCAGGATTTGATGGTTCCTAAAAATGATAAATCAACGACTTACCGAAATATGAGCGGCGGAGATGAGATATGGCGGCAGACTTCAAGTTGCGGGAAGTACAAATAGGTTTTGTATAACCTGCTGCTGGAGCTGTTCAAGAGGAATCTGATGGACGGCGAAGATGATGTTGATAGCGGCGGTGGTGATAATTTGTTGCAGGAGACCCCTTGTTTGAGCAATTGGCAAGTGTACTGATTTTGGAAATAGTAGTGATTGTGTCACTGATCATAAGGAAGAAACGACGTCGTACAAGCCCTTAGCTTATACACTCCATTTTCTCTTCAAATTCGGTTTGTTATCAAGTGAAATTCCAAATTGATTTGATTTCATTGACGATTTCACTGTTTTTGCTTTATTGATAGGGAAAGATTATTCTCTTTTCCTGTTTTCAATTTTTTTTTTATGAATAAGTTTCAACTCTTGAATGGTTAAAAATCTTGCAACTTGATTGAATATTGTGACAATTGAGGAACATTGTTTCCCTTATTGAGTTAACTGTTACAGCGATGTTATATATGTTATAACACATGTAATAAAGTGTTATAACATATATAACATATGTTATACGAGTTTCATTATGTAATAAGAAAATTTTGGATTTCATTTTAAAGATAAAAAAATAAAACGAACAAATTACCTTAAAGAATCGAGTCGAAAAAATCAATCGTTTGGGATATATAAGGGTTTTAAATTTTGAAATTCAGGTTAATTAAGGGAGAATGTGTTGTATGAGGGGGGTTGTCACATGGATAGGGGAGAAGGTAAATAGTGGGTATGTGGATAATTTAAAAATTAAGATTAAATAAACTAATAATTATTTGATCGAGATTTAAAAAAGAAAAATAAAAATAATTTTTATAGGCATTAGAAACAATTTCCTTTTTTAAGTTAAAATTAATTTGTTCTTCATCAGTATTGAAGTTGATATTTTTTATTTATCATTTGTTAAATTTGATCATATCATGTAAGTTACTCAAAGATTTATGAGTCAAAGTAACCCATTGTCTATTTTGCAGTTTTTGCCATCCATTTTGCTTTGTTTAACTTGTTTTTCCCATTTTTACTATGTGATCCAATGTATCAAAAGGGTAACATAGCTGATCGATTAGTGTGTTTAGATTCCAATATTATCTAATCATTGTAAAACCGCAAATCACGATGTTTCCATGCTAACTCAATCCCTTAAAGTAACTAACCGATCTACAACTTCACCCCTAAAATCATTATGTAATCATGCAATTATTATGGAGGTATATATGCTAGTATGAATGTGGCTTTTATTTAATTTCTTTCATAAAATAAATGGTTATATTTGATTTATTTTTCACATGTAGTATAATGCTAGTATAAATTGGTATATCATCTTCTACATAAAAGTAAAACTTGAAAAATTTATATCATTATAGATTTAACTTCCTGGAAGAAATGAGGCTAACAAACAAAACTCAAAAGTGGCATAAAAGATCTAACGGTTTTTGAGAGAAATATAAAACAAATTAACAAAAATAAAAAGATAAATAATTGTTTTATAGTAATTTGTGAAAACGTTATGGTTTTGAGAAGGTAAAAATATATAAAATTAATATGGTGACTTTGTTTTTTTTTAAAAATTAATCTTATTTTATCTTTCATTATTATTGGATTAATGAGATGAAATTCAATCTAATGGTGATGGAGATAAAATAAGAAAAAAAAATTACATAAAATATGCCTTAAACTTAATCTTAATGGAGGATTGTGGTGTAAATATTATCAGATCCCAATATTCCTTATCATGGAAAGGATCATCCTTGGTCGTGTGGTATTTACTCGTGTCCTTATATTATGTGTTACCCATATGGATTATTCAACGTGTTTTTTTGTGCAGTGTTTCAAAATTCCAGCTTAGGCACATTCCGAGGCGCCATTTCAAGGTCTATCCTCTGATTTTGGTCCTACGGCGCTTCCAGGCATTTGGTCAATTTACAGTCGCCTGTCTACTATTTAGCACCGTCTAATTCATTTTTTTTATATCAAAACTTTATTTTTAAGGATTAATTTAAAAAATCACCTTTAAGGTTTGACCTTTTCTCTAAAACAGTCTTAAGGTTTTTTTTCTCAAATGCACCCCTAAGATATGCAACCGTTATCAAAAACACCATTTTCCATCCAAGGACAGTTAAATGCTGACATGTACAAAGGGGTAAATTTGTCAAATTTTACTTCTTAACCAAAATATTCATTAACCCTAAAATCAAATCCATATACCCTAAAATTGAACCCACATACCCGCTCCCAACGTGTTGGACTCGCCGGAGTCGTCACCGGGAAATCGTGACTACGACGGAAATCCAAAAATCCAGTGAAGTCGGCAAAACCGCTGGAAAATCACCGCCTTGCCTGCCGATAAAAGCCAAAAATCGTGACTTTCAACTCTATACTCAGTCGTCGGGATATGGAACCAGTCCCCTCTCCTCCTCCATTCGCTGGGGTTATTTCGCCGAAATCTCTCGTATAAGCCCCTGTACTTGTTCCCGTCGACCTCCTCGCTTCTAATCTCTCCCTATCATCCAGTTAATACTAGTTATTATTGCTTAAAATATGATTTTGAAATAGTACTATATTATTATTCTACTTAAATTTATATTACTATATACTCCCTCCGTTTTCTTAAGTGGCCTTTTAGCCAATTTTCCTTGTTTGCTTTCAAGTGTCCTTCTCACATTTTAAGATATATATTTACTTACTTCTTCCAATTTTACCCATAATATTTAATTAGACCAAATTCCATTTTAAGGTATATGTATTCATTTTACTAGATTAGACTTTCACATTAAATAAGGGTAAATTAGTAAATTTGTGTCCCTAATTAATGTTTCTTAATTTTAGTAATAATCTCTAAAAGACCAATTAAAAAAATAGAGGGAGTAGATGATAAGTAAATTTATAATTTCAATATATTTAAAAACATAAACTATAATACAGATGAAGCTCCGCAAAGGTTGAGGTTCAGGCCCCAATTCATCTCCCCCTTAGCCTCGAAAGTCCTCTTTCCACCGACCATACCATCTACTGTTTTTTAAAACACTGCTTTTTCCTGTTAATAAGAATTATATAAAAATATATTGATGAGCATTTATAACACAAGGCTTATATAGCTCAATAATCAAATGGATAACAAAAGCATACCATGGTGACAAAATGAGTAACAATTGAATAGCGTGAGGAAAACAATGTAATAAATCACGTTCAAATGGATAAGCAAATAATAGTCAGCAAACTTTGTAAATTGAACGACAATTTCGGTCATGAAAATGTGAATTGATCCATAAAAAAAATCAAAGAATTAATCCATAGCAAAATCAAAATAAGTTTATTTTTCCACAAAGAAAAGAAAAAAAGATTGAAAAGCAATCGAGGGAAGTGAAAGATGATCGGAGAATCGAGCTCCGGCGCCGGCGACGCCGTTGATTCCACTCCTACCAAAAGGAATTCCAAGAAACCTAAATGTCGTTTGTTGCCTTCTTCTCAAACTTTATTTTTCCCATATCATTATGAACATTTCTCGTTAATTAAATATTGGTGATTTGTTTCTTTTATTTTCTGATATAATTCCATGTTTTCAATTGGAGATTTTACACAAAAATTGTAATAGAAATAATTTGATAATAAATTTATTTGTGGTTGAATGCAGATTCAAGGTTCACCCAACAAGATCTTCCAGCATGCAAACCGATTCTTACTCCAGGATGGGTATTTTAAATAATTTAAATTAATCTGTCATTTAGTTCGATTTTAATTCGTTTAAACAACGCCATAACTTTTAGGTGTAATGTGACAAGTATATGTTTATTTGACAAATTTTTTGATTTAATTGGTTTCAGGTCATTACAACATTTGTGTCCGTCGGCATAATCTTCATCCCCATCGGTCTTGTATCCTTGTTTGCATCACAACATGTAACGAATTCAATTTTCAAGCTTCTTAGATAAACTAAATAGAAAACGTCTCGTTTGTTTCTTTTGAAAGTGAACTTGTTAATACTTTGGCAAAAACTAGGTCGTGGAAATTGTAGATCGCTATGACAAAGATTGCATCCCTTGTTCAAATATCCACGAAGCTCTTCGGTACATTCAAAGCAGTAACACTAACAAGACATGCACTAAGACCTTAAAAGTTAGACAATTTTTTACTAACGGCAAATATTCGTCAAATCTATTACAATTATTTGTAAAAAGAAAACTAATGGTATTTGTTTTTCAGGTTCCAAAACTAATGAAAGGACCAATTTTTATTTATTATGAACTCGATAATTTCTACCAAAACCATCGTCGGTAAGTATGATATATATGTGTGTAGTGTCTTGTCATAAATTCAGTATGTATCGGTTTTTGTCTGCATATATGAAAGTTTAAACTGCAATATGGATGTGTTACGATTTTTAAGGTACGTAAAAAGTCGGAGTGACAGGCAATTACGGAGCAAAGCAAGTGAAGGGGATACAAGCCATTGTAAACCAGAAGCAGTAACAGCAAGTAACCAACCAATAGTGCCATGTGGGCTAGTGGCATGGAGTTTATTCAATGACACATATGGGTTTTCAGTGAAGGACAGGCCATTACAAGTGAGTAAGAAGGACATAGCCTGGAAAAGTGACCAAGATTATAAATTTGGTTCTGATGTTTATCCTAAGAATTTCCAAAATGGAGGCTTGATTGGAGGTGGAAAACTTAATTCAACCATTCCGGTATGTATCTCTAATCCTCATTTTCCCATTCATTTTCAGCAAGATTGCAACTGTCTAGATTTTTTTTAACAACTAGTAAATCTTTGAAGAGGCTGGGTTTCAAACAACTGTCTATATTGTTGCTCGTGAGTCCCTACACTTAGCATAAGAAAATGCATTGATTTGCCCTAAATATCAGGCGTCTCCTTATAACACTAGGGAATTTGCATTTTTGAAAAGTCAAAACTACCTATAAGTTGACTTGAGGAGTTCATGCGGCAATCTAATGCATTTTTGCTACATTTAAAGGAACACCTGAAAGTTTGAGGGGCAGTAGACTATTTGAGCTATATACAGTCAAATAAAAATGTATTTAACCTATGAATTTTCATCATACCGATGAAAATGGTAGAGGCTAGTTGGCTGTTTTCATAAAATTATGGTCATATACATCTTTACTTGCCTACAATTGCCCCAAATAGTGCTTCCTAAAACTTTGAGTTGTTCTTCGTGGCCCCTAAACTTGGCACAAGTTGAATGGTATAAAAAACAGTCAAATAGAAGCAGTACATATATACCTTAGTTATTTTGTAATAAAGTGAAGTGTTGGATTTGCATGGGAAAAAGTTGAGTGAACAAGTGGATCTAATCATATGGATGAGAACAGCAGCACTTCCAAATTTCAGAAAACTGTATGGGAGAATAGAGCTAGACCTTCAAGCAAACGATGTTCTTACGGTCGATATACAAAACAACTATAACACGTATAGTTTTGGAGGCAAGAAGAAGCTTGTTCTTTCAACTACAAGTTGGATTGGAGGCAAAAATGATTTCTTGGGCAGAGCTTATATCACTGTTGGTGGCTTCTGCTTGTTCCTTGCTATTAGCTTCATTATCGTCTATGTCGTCAAGCCAAGGTAACATATACCATTTTTTTTTAATTAACACAAGTCTTTTCATACGAGTTTGTGCTTTTTGAATTTTCTAAAAAGTAATATAGTTTAGAGTAGGAATAATTGTATCCGAATGTGTCGATGCAGGCCACTTGGAGATCCGACCTATTTATCGTGGAACAGAAATCCAGGAGGGATATGAGTTTTAACATATTTCCTAGTTATTGTATTTGTCAAGAATAACATAAATACTCCGAATGATCCTTATACAGTTTAGGCGCTATTGGACAAATCTATATTAAATATTCAACACCGACAATGGATTTAGATTTTGAAGAAATATGATCGTCGAATGCATTTAGAAATAACTAAATGTGCCACTGCAGCCATGAATTGTTGCTATAAGTAGGAATGTTGGTTTTGTGTATGTGTGCAAGAGAGTTACTTAGAGTTAAAGCTTAATTAAAGATATAAATGAGTGGAAATTAATTAAGAGCATAAAATTCAGTCTAGATCCCACCTAGGCCCCTTTTCAGGACTTAACACTCGATTGCGTCCTCATGTGTTACTTATTGTTAGCTAGAACCATCTAGTCTGGTAACACTAAATTTTATTGAATTACTTTCAAAGTAAAATTGTTATTTTGAGTCGTAAACCAAGAAACAATATGTTTTAGGCTACAAATAGGGACATCTTTACCAAACACAATCTAAATGTGTTGTTTAATATTTTATTTCGTAGTCAAGTTTAATTTTTAACCATTACTAAATGTTAAACAATAACAAATACAACTATGCATACATCACGCTTTAGGCGTTGGAAGCTCTACCTGTCCGTCTAAAGGATTTCAAAATATTGGGAATAAGAGGTGTGAGTGAATGAACAAAGTAAGTGTATTCATTAGTGAGTTTGTGTATTAAATTATTTTATAAATAAAATAGTTTGTATTAAGTATAAGTGGTGTGTTACTTTTCCATTCAAATTCAATAAAATGGTATTAGAGAAGACCAGCAATCGAGTGCTTTGGAAGTTTGTTATAGAGCTCGTACGTGGTGATCTAAGGTATTGCTAGCATGCAATAAGAGATTGTGAAGGCTACTAAATGTAGACAAACATTATTTAATTAAGAGGAGTTACTCAAGTTGTTTCTGGCCCACGATAAAAATTGAACCTTATTTTGAACGGAGCTGACAGAGATTGAATGTGCATCAGAAAAACCTAAAATCCGAAAACCCAAAATTCGACAACTATTCAAAATTCTCTTGAAAGAATTTCATAAAAAAAGTAAAAAAAAGTCAGCTCTTAGCAAACTAGCTGATTGACTAGATTTTTTGTCACGTGACATTTTGGATCAGATTAATTGACTTGGATCCTTATCTAAGAAAAATAGTCGGCCGACTATTTTATCCCAAAGAAACTAACCCAACTAGTAATATTTCACCTAGAAGATGGCTATAAATAGCCACTGCCTCTCCTTATTTGAACACACGACTCAAACTCAAATCCTCTCTAATGCTCCAAAACCGAGCAAAAAGCCCTTCTAAGCGCTCTTCCCCAAGGCAATCCAACCAAAAGACCCTAGTACCTGGGCATCGATCGACTTTACCCTCAAAAGCCCTACACCCTAGGCAAGCATCTACTGGATAGTCAAGGATTTGATCTTGGACCTCTCCTATACCATTCCTCCATAAATTCTACCAAAAAATTCTCGCAGAAACTTCACCTTTATACCATTCTATACCATTTCTAAAGCCATTGTATAACTAGTTTATAGTTTGGACTTTTGTCAAATCCCTCCGCCAAGTCGAAAAATCTGCCGAAATTAGGGCCACTTTCTAATTGGAAATCATGAAATCACATCTTGAAGTTCTGCCAAAGTTCTCCCAAAATTTGCACAACCGGTCCCAATTGGCCCATCGAAGGAACTCGACCATATGGGGAGGTAAATTGAGGGTTATTGGCTGTTCAACATTATATTATTGCATTATCATAATGCATTTGAAGTCATATGGTCAAAATTTCAGAAATCTATACACAATATAAAATGTAAGGATATTTTTGTAAGTATTTCTAACGTGCTTCGCTAACGAAATGGTTTTGAAAGGTATATTCTTATGTTATGTAAAATAACCCATGTTTAATAAAACCATTTAGGAAAACATTTTATGAAATGTTTCAAGCAATGCCATATTTTTGTTGGATCGATACTATGAGTAGCCATTTTGTTCGAATCCAAATTTTGTTAATTCTTGGTTATGAGCTGAACTAGGTGGTGACTCCAAATTTTTTTACGAAAATTAAGCATGATTTTCAGCCCTTTTAAAACCAAGAATTATTACGGCACATAATAACCAATGAATGCTTTTAAAATTGGGAAAGTAGGCAATTCAAACCCTGATATTCAACCCAAGGCCCAATTTTGACACAAGCCCTCTTTACCATCACGAGTATGTGCCGGCAAAAGCACTCCCTGTCCGCCCTTTAAATCTTTGGAAGTTTTTAAACCCTTTTCTAGGATCGAGACCCAATCCGGCCCCCTGGAAAAGGTCGCCCGCTCATGGTTTTTGTCTGAGTAGCTTGCCAAGTATTGTCTTATGCATGTGAGTACAGAGCAAAACTATAGTCTCCCTCATCCCTTGCTTGCACCATCTATTCAACATCCTCCAAAATCAAGTAGTAGGGCTAAAGGTCCTTCGCGAAACCTTGTAACTCTTTTTTAGTTTAGGCATGAGAGAACGAGCTAATGACATTTCTTCCTCCAAAAAATGGGGAAACATGCCTCAAATCCAGAGATGAGTGACTTTTTAGGTAGGAATGACAGTCTCATCAAAATGTTGAATGAGAGTTTGAAGAAATGGCAATATGGCTCTCTCATAATATTGAAGAAAGACAAGGAAGGTTTTAGAGTTGATTTTGAGAGTAGAGCTTTAACTTGACATGCTAGAGAATTGACAAAACCTCAGAGCATGAAAAGTTCTTTTCTTGTTGGTGCAAGTTGAGAATTTTGGAATTCCTTAACTCCATCAAGAATTTTCAGCCTATCAGCTTCAATTTCACAGTTATGTAGTAGTTTTATCAACATGTTCTCCATCCAAGTGTTTTTGAAGAATTTCTAGAGGAATGTATCCAAGTATTTCTTTATGTCTGCCTTGACTGCCTTTCTTATATCTTTGACAAGCTCTCCGGAAGTGAGTTTTCTTAGTATTTGCTGCTGAGTTTTTGGCAACTTGGTTGACCAATATCACTAAATTAGTAACTATTATGGCATCAACATGTTTTGAAGCAATTCTTGCTTCTTTTGCAACAAATATAATGGGCCTTGAGAGGAGCTCAATGACATTGTGAGTTACTGCAGAGATGGATGCTTCTGTTGGAGCAACAATTTGGAGATTTGTGATAGATTCAATTAGAGGAGTGAGATTAACACTTTTTTTAAGATGATCAATTATTGTCTGAAAAGTTTTGATCTCGCACTAAATTGCAGTTTCATCATCCTTATAAGCAACCTGTTCCTCAACAAGAAGCCTTGCAACCATCTTAAGCCTAGTGGGGCGAGATGACAAAATAAGCGGAAGAGTTGACTGACAAAATGGAGGTGTTTGTACATACACATAATGTACATAATACGTGGTTGAAGTGTTTGTAGTATACTTGAGATGTAATGTATAATACTATAGTTTTTATATCAAACAATAATATAATCTGGAACAATTCACGAGTTAAGTGTAATTTAATTGATATACCTTCTAATATAGAGTTGGAAGGTTTGAGTTCGAAATCTATACTTTTTAAGGGATCTTAATTATTAGAGAAATTGGGCTGATTCCAAATTCCACTTTAGACTCGATAAAATTTCAAATGAACAATCCAAATTTCTTGTATTGAATTCATGACCTAGTGGTTATGATTAAATTACTGGACTTTAGGGATTCCTCGTTCGAATCACATTTGGATAAATTTGAGATTTTCCTTTCAATTTAATTTGGGACTAATTAAAAAAACATGTCATATGTTCTGACTCATTTTCAAAACGGGATCTATGTTATTTTTTTTACAAAAAGGGTATGTGATTTTTAAAAAGTTAACAAATATAGATTTTTTGATATTCAAGTACGTCATAAAATGGTGTAAACATGTTCACTTTGCTAAATTTTTTTTTGCAGAAAACTTAATGAAATTAGTGCAAAATTTTAAAATTGTAAGAAGCACAAATATTTTTTAGTTAAAGGATTTAATAAACATAAAAAAATTATAAAAATAAACAATTTTAAAAATTTTCTCAAATCTTGACACCTAATCAATAAATAATATTTAAAATAAATTTTGTGGCATTTATCATTTTTCGAATCATTTTAGAATAATAGACTTTTATTTTGTCAAGAAAAAAATAAAACCAATATTTTAAAATTGAGTTAAAAATAGAGGACATGATACGAGGCCTTTTTTCTTAAGAAGAAAACCATTTAAAGTTTAGTTAATTGAATTCGATTTAGCCTCGACTTGTGAAATATTAAAAGAAGGAAGAAGCTAACGAGTATCGTCTAACAAGTTCATTTACATCGATTTTACCAGAAGTAGGGTTTCTTCGACGATCGGCGATTTAGCTCAATTCAAAGCTAAACGCCGTTGTCGCTTTCTTCTTCCTGCCACCTCGATCGGGATATGCAACGGAAAGGGGAAATTGGACTCTGAAGAGGAATGGAGGCGCAAAAGTTCGTGTGGCAAGGTGCCATTCCGCTGCAGATTCATCTACACAACTCCGAAGTCACCGCTCTTCCTCCTCCTCCTCCGGCTTTTATCTTGGCGCCGCGTATCGGATACTTGCCTTTGCTGATTCCTCTCATTAAGCCTTACTTCGCTACTGCTCTTCCTCCCGGTGCCGATACTGTCTGGTTTGACTACAAGGGTTTGCCCCTCAAGTGGTAATCCTCGCATTTCTACTTGTATACATTTTATATTGAATGATTTTGACTTTTTCGGACTATATTTGATTGAATAATTGTTGCCTGCAGGCACATTCCGACTGGTGTTCTCTTTGATCTACTATGTGCTGAGCCAGAAAGGCCTTGGAATTTGACGGTATGATGATGTACGCTTTCTGCTAGCTTAGTAATAGATATTAGGGGATTTCTTTTTGGGTAATTGCTTGTGCTTTGGCTTTTTATCTGCATATATGCTTTCAGTATTTCCATCTTCATGGATGCAAAACAATAGTTGATATTGCCTATTCAAATTAAGAAATTGAGCCAACAGCTTTCGATGCTTGTAATTTTTTCTTATGAATGAATGAATCAGGAAGTAGTAATCCTTTGGAATTTAAAATATAGAAGATAGCATGCAACATTAGAATATAAGAGCTAATATATGCAATCTTGAAGCTTTAAAGGTCGAGAAATGAATTTTCGTTAGTAGAACAGCGGTCAAACACTCACCAAATTCTTTTTCGCTTTTTCATATGTTCTGATTTTGCAGTTTATATTGACAATGTTAGAAATTGGTGATAGAAAATGCCGTATAAAAAATTTAAGTCTCATGTGAACTGAGTCGGGAATTAGGATGCCTTTTCTTATATAGTCAAATATTTATCATTGTATCTTCATAATTGTTTATCAAGCTTCTATGAGGTGAGTGATGATATGTTGATTGTTCTGCGATTTTTATATAAATGCATCTCATGACTCTTCTCATCTAGTCATTATCTATCTTCCTTTCCTGAACTTTAGCTTCAGCAATTCTGAACAGATTGTTGTTCAATCTTTAACTGCAATGTAAATATGCGGCTTTATAGAATTTTTTTGCTTATTGAAAGCCATTGCCACACTGGTGAAAAAGTTAGTGTAACAGCTGTTTGAGAACCATTACACGCCAGAACCCGGGATTAAATTTGTTTCAGAGCTCTAAATTAGTCCATGACAATTCTGAAATTATGTCCAAATTGTTTACAAATGAACACGTTTGTAGGTACATTTCAGAGGATATCCAAGTAATCTGTTGACCCCTTGTGAAGGAGAAGACTCTGTAAAGTGGAGTTTATCAATTCATTGAAAGAGGTTTGTGCATTAATTCATGCAATTTCAGTTGAAATTTGTGGATTGTGTTAACTCGAAATTGCATTATTTATGTTATGATCAATAGCATGTCAACTTATGCATTTGGGATGCAGATGTTATTGCAGCTGTTTTGTCTCTTCATATGTTTGTGATAGATGCAAGTGTTTGTTTTTTTTTTGTTTATGATGCATATGAAAGTTCTAAACATGCCAACGTGGTTTCAACCTGAAATCCAACAAAACATTGATACACTCCCATTAATATTTTTTAAATGTTTCAGACAATCCTAATCTTTATTAGTTGCTTGATTGATTCCTTCTTTTTTGATCTTCCATATATACTTTCATAATCAATTGATTGTTTGATTCTTGTCAGTTCCAGTTGAATTATTGGATGCAACCCCATTTTAAAACTGATCACTTTGTGGCTTATTTTCTACAGGCAGACTATATAGTGAATGGAAACTGCAAAAATGTCATGAACATGTCTCACTTGGATCAGGTGGAACTCTGGCATTCAGTGATGAATGGTATGGTGTACTTGTGATATGTGTTTAATACAATTTACTACTGTTCACTTTTGCCTTTCCAATTGTTATCTCTTTCTATTTGGATCCATTTCCTTTTAAGGTAGGAGTGGAGTTACAGAACACTCTGTAAAGTTTAATGACTGAAGTAAAAAATAACAAACAACATGGACATTCTATATCCTAATCTTGAATTCTCTGAAACTAATAAAGGCCAAAGTAGGCATGGAAGAAGAAATAGTAATTCTTGATGTCTGTGTTAGATATTTCATTATAATCTTATCTTTTAGCAACCCAAGAAACACGCTTTGCTTTGGCCACTGCCTCATGCCTTTATCTGTGCGGAATTCTATCGCCTTAAGGGCGCCTAAAGCCTTTGACAACACTGAAGTGAAAAGGCAAAGAAATCCATGCTAACTAATTTGCTCTATTGCATCCACTTGTTGAACATGCTCCTTTAGGATTTTTTTCAAAGAATATGTGTATCCTTGAGATTCATAGTTACTAGACCTGTTGTATCAAATCAAAATTAATCAAGTTTTGGGGTTTATTTTGTTAAAATTATCTTTGATTTGTGTGTTTATTTTGGCAGTCTTCTTTTCTCAAAAGCTCCTAGTGCATAATCTAAAGTAGCCTAAACTAGGAAAGAGTCTCAGAGTCTAGAGGAAGGGAGAGACATGCTAAAAGTTTGTATATCCTTGAATTCTTAAACTTGGGTTGAATCAGAGACTCAGGAAAAATATTACCACATTTTACATATGCATACAGCTCATGAACTTTTCTTGACTTGTGGGTCGTCTTGAGTTGGATAAATTTGCACCTGTTTTTGTAATGCTAGGTGGCACAGTTTCTTTGGTACTTGTAGCCGATACTATTGCACTGTTGTGTTCTCCTTATAAAAATTCCTTAAATGCTCTATTTTTGCATTCACATGGAGTGTTAACTGTTCTTTTTGTTAGCCTTGAACTGCCTTAGTTGAGTTTAGTGCTCTAAACTTAATACTGATTTTCAATGGTTTAACCAACTTGTTCAAATTGTTGCTGAAACAAACACGCAATCTGTGTGACAAACTTGATATTGACTGCTCTTAAATAATGATTTTAGTCCACTATGTATAATAATATATTATTTATGTTCTTACTTCTTGGCATGTATTTTTAGCACTTGGGAAATGCAAGATAAAAGAACTGAGCATGTTAGTCATAGTCAAGTGGTTTGCTTTAAATGCTGAACGATTTCTGATCTGTTTGTATGCTTTCTTAGATTCCTTGTATACATTTACTTGTATATCTTAACTAGTATGTTGCAATAAGCCAATAATGAAACTAAAAGCTGTTGACAAACCTGTATGCAAGGGTCTGATATTATAATGCTACTATTGGGGAGTGGAAGAAAGATCTTCCCTGATATTCGTCCATTATTTTCTACTATAAACTGCACGTCATCATGGATTAGACTGTAGAAAATAACTTACGTGCCTCTAATCAGTCAGAATGTATGGGATGTGATAGATGTAGGGTTTATGTAGTCCAGACTGTCCAGTCATGCAACCTTTGGGTTGAAGAATTTCCAGTTGAAGTATTATGTGATTTAAATACATTCTTTTATTTTGAAATTATGGATTCATGAGTGCGGCTCAGAAGTGTCTATTTACATTGATTTCAAGTTCTGGGATTTTCAAAGGTAGCACGAAAACTTGTGAGACACTCAGGTTTCCAGTTTAGTCTAGGAAACATGAACTCGTGTCATATTTGGTGTGTTTCTCAGTGCGCATTTAAGTTCCGGTTGCCGCTTCCGTTCCTAATTCCCTGCTACATAGCTAAGAGTATATTATATCTTTCGTGAGAATTGAGAATAACTCAACTCAAGTGCTATTTTGACCTCCTAAGTGTCTAAATGCAATGTATCAGTAACTCAAATCTAGATAACTTCCCTCAAGAACATTTCATTTTTGTACGCTTTTGACAAAATGATTAGTTTCTTAATTTACTGTTGAAATAAGTTTACAGAGTTTCCAGTTCAAATTATATTATGACGAGGATTTTGCTTAATTAAAAGGAATGTTGTAGAAGTGCCAGAGGATCTTAGGACAGGTGATGCAAGGAAAGGTATCAATGCCTCACGACTGCCTAGACAAGTGCCCTGTGAAGCCCAGTTTCTCAGCAAAGAGAAGACATGTATTTGATATATGTTGACTTTAGCATTTGGGGTCGAGAAAACCTATGTGGAACGAATAGTTGTTGGGATTAGAATTTAGATATTGTTCATCGGCTTGTACTTATAGTTTTATTTTCCATATTTGATTATTGAATGAGGATGGCGATAGTTTATGTGATTATGTTTTTTTAAGACCAAAGCATGATTTTTGCTTGAGTAGCACCTAGTTGGTGCCTAGGTCTTTGCCAATTTGACGTTCTTTTTGCCTTGAGGGAGCTTAGCTTTTGTAATTACATTATTTGGCATGATATGTCATAAATTACTTGAAGCATCTTATATCTGTAATGCAAGCTTGTCTGGACCGGCTTGTGCTTGCGACATCAGTGACTTTCAATGGTAGTTAATTGGAAGGCAGAATTGACATTTCTAATGATTTTTTCATGTTTTGGACTGATTATCATTAAGCAGTTTAATTACATTGCTTCACTTAGTTTATTGTTGTAAAAACTAAATTTTAGGTATGCGGCTCAACAATTTTTGTGCTAACTTGTAGATGTTCTTTGTGGTAGGTAACATGGAAGCCTATGTACGGGCATCATCCAAGCTTAAACTGGGAACAATCGAGGATGAATTTGCGCTTGAAAAAGATACAAGTTCACAAAGACCTAGAAAGCGCTCTAGCGATGCTGATTTGGCTGGAGAAAACAGGACAGGTTAGCATATAAAGGCTATGGTGACTTTCAAACTGATTCAAGTTTAATATGGCTAGTATGCTCTAATATTGTCAGTAAAAAGAGATGATTAATTTGATGATATAAGGTTTGTATCGAAATATTTGTGATCGATGTTGTTAGGGGCTAATGTGAATAGAATCACTTCATGACTGAATAATGTTCAGCAAATACTCATGCATCAAGATCAGTGTTGGTGATATGGTTTCTCAGTCAATTCCTTTTGTTAAATGATTTTCTTCAGGTAAAATTCCAGTTCGGTTGTATGCATGGAGTGTCAGTGAGGATGTTGAAGAAGTGGAAGATATACCCACAATTGATAGTTGGGACAAAGTTTCCTATATAAACTGTCCTGTTGAAGTTCATAAAGAAGAAGGTAAAGTGTATCTTTTTATATCTGCTTGTGTTCATCTCTGAAACAATTAAGAAAAACACTGACCCGGTACTCTCTATGCTCACCTGCAGTTAAATTGTTCAATTTGTCCCTTTGATTTTTGAAATGATAAAATGGTGTTAATATAGTGGAAGAAGCCCATGACTCTCTTCACATTGCCTTTTCTATTTATGTTTTAGAAGGTTTAAGATTTTTATGTCACGTAATTGCAGGTAAATACTTCACTCTTGGTGATGCGTTAAAAATGCTTATGCCTGAATTTTTGGGGGATAAAAATGAGGCAAAGGGAGTTGGAGGTGAACAAGAAGAGAAAGTGGGGACAAAAGGCATTTCTGGTGAAATATTGCTGGTGCGAATCCAAGGGATCGAACCAAAACTGGAGGTACCGTTTTCATGGGTAGTGAATAACTTGAGGAACCCAGACCACTTTCTTCATATATGTGTGTTCCTCAAAATGTCAAATACAAATTCTTTTGACGATTAGGATTGGTGTGATTCTTTTGGCCTTGGGATGGATTCTTATTAACGATGAATGGATTGTATAGGAATTGAATTGTACAGAAGTGGTGAATACGGTTGTCTCTTGAAAGAAATTGTTAATATTGGAAGCAGCTATGTTGATGCATAAAATCTAGTTGGATTAATCCAATTCGCATGGAGCAAACAACTAACTATGCACTAAGTAACATAATGTCTTGACAAAAATACGAGCAAGTTTTCCAAATGCGCTTCTCTTTGTCCTCATCTTCAGGGCAGGACATCCTCTGGCTCTGGCTTGGGCATTTTCTTGGTGTACATGGGAATGCACCAAGTCATCTAAATGATTCCCTATCAGCATTGGCCCTCTGACAACTTGCATCTTTGAGAGATCTACTTCATAGACCCTACAGATTATGGGCAATAGAAGAGATGATGCTTCTTCCCTCCCGACACCTTCATGTGACCAGTTTAGCTACTTCCCACTCGCAATGTGGTAGATTATGGCCCTCTTAAATTTGTAGTAGCTAGTTTGAGTTCCTTTTTTTGGCGCCAACAGCTTTACCACCAATTCATGTGCAACTCAAGACGACGTGAGTTCTCTGCTGACCATTAGGCAAAACAAAGTCTTTGGGTGAAAATACATTTGCTTCATCTCCTCCCTTAGCTCGGTCGCTTTCAAAAGAAAATTCGTGACATAGGCAATTAGCTCTGAAGTTACGAGGATGTCTACTTCAGCGAGGTTATTAGAAGATCCTCATAGCTTTCTAAGATCTTCATATTGGAGTCCTTCACGATGTTCATGTGTATCATATTTGGCAAGGTGAAGAATATTCTTGACCTCTGCTTCATCTAGTCTACGTATACTAGATGGTTGACAAAATAGTCGGTCTCGAGTAAGGTCGACACATGCAAGCTCCTTTGAGTAAGGCACCCCATATGTTCTGGTTTCCTTGTGGAATTTGAACAACTTTTGGCGGCTCACACTTGTCTTGCCCACCTTGATTTCTTCGGAAACAAAGGTTTCAAGAGAAATATAAAGAGGGGGACTTCTCGATAGGAATTTTGTTTTGAACAAAGAGAAGAAGAAAATTAGGGTTCTCAGAGAATTTGAAAGTTAGAAAATTTTGAAAGTATAAAGAATTCTTCCTTGAGTTTCTTGTCCTTTTATAGAAAGGAAGCCTCAATCTGCGTCAAATTCCACGTGTTACAATCTGAACTTCCTTCACTAGTTTTAACGATAAGATGAAAAAGGATATACAATAGAATAATGGCTAAGATTAATGGCGATAAAGACGTCGTACGTGTTTTAACTATTAGTATTTAAAGAAAAATGTTTGGAATTCAAGGAATCAAGAACTATTAATAAATGACACGTCATTATAAAAGTTTGAAAGATGGAAAGGATCGAATACAAACGCAATGCGGAAGTTGCTGTCCAGGCAGCAACCAAGGCCTTGAGACAGGTTTCAAGACCTTGAAACAGACTGTCAATGCCTAAAAACTGGCAAAATTGTTGCAGGAAATAAATTGCAGAAAACAATAAAAACACGAGGAATTGTTTCGAAGTTCGGTCCTCAAACTTACTCTCCGCCTAGGGGTCTCTTAAACCCGTAGGATTTACACGCTCTTTGATTTATATCTCCTTTAGGGTCCTAGTACAACCTAGAAGTGCTAACCTTTACTTCTAACACGTAGCACCCCGCTACTATACTAGTCACAACCCAATTCCCGATATAAGGTTAAAGACTGCGCCTCTCTTGTCCTCACTTTGATGGTCGAGTATAACAATATACTCTAGGTCAATTATCACTCTCACAAGATAATAACAATTATAAGCACAAGAGTAGAATAGACAAGTATAAATATATCGAAGGTTGAAGCACTTTATTCTTGAGGAGGAGTGCACTTTTTGTTCACATTTTCGCTCTACTTTCTCACTGTTTAGTGCACCACATGTTCAGCAGCCCCTTCTCTGAATTTATAGGCTTGGATGAATCAAATAGCCGTTGTATGATATCTTCTAGCCATTGGAATTGATCTTG
>CAOJBJ011516630.1:0-12281 GCA_948291685.1 Euphorbia celastroides | reverse complement strand
CACACCACAATAATTCAGTTGTTTATAGATAAATATAAATAATATCTGATAATATAAAAAAAACCTTATAACCATAACAAAAAAAAAAACACAAAATATATATATATATATATATATATATATATATATATATATATATATAGTGCATTTATATACAAACTTACCACTCGAAGTGGATTTAACCAAAACACTAAAGTTCAAGCTCAACCCATAAAACTGAGTCCAGGTCTATTAGCCATTTCTATTTTGGTAATATTTACAAATATATTCATTTAGATATTTAGTCACAGTTAAAGTTCGTTACCCTTTTCAACAAATGTATTCAGTGGAGTTCAAACCAGATTTTCTCCCTACATAAATATTGTAAAATTTCATATATTATGCTAAACGACAATATCATGAACATATCCAATGAGGCGTGCTCATCTAATAGGGTCAATTTTTTTCTATAAACCCGATCCCATTAAGGCGACTCCTTTGTTCATTCTTATAGCAGTGTCTTTATCTTTCTACTCTGTTGTTTTTGCTACTAATTGTTTGAATATACTTGTTGCCAAAAATTGTATCTATTTTTCTAAATGTTTTTTATAACTTTTTGGAACGATTTGTAACACGTTAAAAGTAGTAAGAATGCCAACCTAACTGAAAAGCATGCCATTCAACACCGACATCTACTAATTCCATTACAAAAAAACCTGGTAACACTGCCATGACTATAAAGGAGAAATTCAGGTTAACAATCATTTTAAATTTGAATTATTTTCCGATAATTCATGCTGTTTTCTTTCCGCCATGAAAGTCAACAAAAGCAAAGAGAATGATGCATGTATATAGCATATTGTCACAATTAATAAAAAGGAACCCCCAAACCTATAATTAACAGAAAGCCACGTACCCAACAATGCATTTTGTCTTCCAAAACCCATCTCAATTATTAATTTTAATTCTACAAAGATATATTATGATTTAATTTGAAAATGAAATTATTTAAATGTCAATATCGAGTGGGTAATGGTCAAGAAGACTAATCACACGTGTTGTGATGATTGTTAATTATTCCTTCCTTTAGTCTCTTTGATTTACGACATAAAATTGGCAATGCATTGCTTCTAATCCGTCTTTAAATTGCTTTTATATTTTGGTTTCGAAAAATTATGTTTTCATTATATAAAAAATGTTTTCAAAATTTTTAAACAATAAATTTGGAATAATAGAAGAGCTTTAATTAATTATTTTAGCAGGCTAAAATATATGGTGAGAGACTAAAGTATGATGTTAGGAAAATGTTTTCAATCTTTGAGACCTAAGTTTCCGGCACGTTTTGGGTTGTGTCTTCAGTTGTGTCTCAAAAGATCATTTTAAACTTTTTCTAAAGTAATATATTTTTTATTTTTATGTTAACTAATAAAAAACCGTTTGATATTGTTTTCTTTAAACTAAAATATGTGGCTTTTGTGAAAATTTATAAATGAAACTTTCTTACAAAATTAAAATCAATTGCTTCTAAAAAGTATTTAAAAGAAAGAATTTTTAGAAAATTGTGCTGAAAAGCAATCCTAACTGATAATTAGAAAGTAATCCCAATTAATTTTTATTTTTTTGTTTTGTAAAAAAGTCACAGTAAGTGGCATTAATTCAATAATGTATCAGTCTTTGACATTATGAATTTTGACTTGCACTTTTAGTGATGTAATAATTGTAGATGTTGATAATTTGGTTATATAGTTGGCAAGCACAATATTTTTGAAATATTCTAAGATATTGATATGTTTGGCTACATTGTGAGAAAAAAAGAAACCATTTGCATTTATGAACTAATAATTATTGTTTTTGTTTTACTTTAAATCCTTCTAATCAATTGAGGATTTGTAGGACTAACTAATAGAAATTTTCTGCAGGCAGCAAGTATGAAAAAAAGGCAGAATTTCCATCCTGAGACGACAATTTCTTGTTATATTTCAATGTCAACATCACAAACATACATCAAAACTAATTTCTCAGTGTGCAACGATGGCATAAATGAACTTAGAACGGATACTGCAAACATAAAAGCGTGGCGTGTAATATGATCAAAGGAATTTTGCTTAAGGAATAAATTGGATGAGCCATAGCCTAACAACGCTTTTGAAGAGAGATTTTATACCGACGCGAATTTGTCGTTGTTTTCCTTTGGCTTTCAGGAAAACCTGATGCCATTGGTGGTGTACTGGCATCGGTAAAACTAAGAACTGACACCAATGCAAACAAAAAAGAATACGAAGTTGCTAAATATAGAAAAAAAATTATTTATTGTAGTCCGTAGAATAGACACAAATTCCCTTAATAGAAATAAAAATGAATGCGAACATAGCCAATGGAGAGGAGCTCACCAAAACGCCCCTCCATTGGTACGTGTGTTTTGAGAAACGCCCAAACCAACGAAGGGGCATTTTTGGAAAACCCTCCTCCAGAACGCCGCCTCCTTTTATTTTTTTGGATAACTTCAAAAATTCCCATTTAGGTTTGATTGTTTCTCAAAAACACTCCCGAGGTTTAAATTTTATCAAAAACACCCCTGAGATTTCGAACCGTTATAAAAAACACCATTTTCCATCCAAAGACAGTTAAGTGATGACATGACAAAAGGTAAAACTGTCATAACCCCATCTTAACCCATTAACCCATTTATTCTAAACCTAAACACCCAAATATCTGTTTATTCTTTACCTCTCAAACCCTAACCTTAAATCATTTCCCTCCACGGTGCTAGCGCCGCTACCGGAGAGTCGCCGGATTCGCGACTTTTCGACAAAACCGTTGATCCGGTGATTTTTGCTGCCGTCAGTTTCTCCGCTAGATTTTCTCTGACTTTTTTGGTCGGCGACGTCGTTTCCTCTATTTCCTCCCCTGTGAGTTGTGTTGATTCCTCTCCGGTGCCTGAAACGCGATCTCGTTGGAAAACGCAAACCCCCTCCTCTCTCCACCAACATCTTCTTTTTCTCCCTCCTCCACCAGCAACAACTTTTCCTCTCTCCTTTGCTCCGCCAAATTGCGTTGGGCAAACTGCCATAAAACGAGATCTCGTGGCAACCATAAAACTAGATCTCACAGCGGCCATAAAACCAGATCTCGCCTCCAAATCTCGCTGAAAATACAAAAAAACTGACCTGTAACCGAAGATATGTTGACGCCGACGAGATCTCCACTGGAATTTGGACAGAAACGGCGGTAGGATTCGGACTGAGAATCGGCGATTCATCCAAATAGGCTGCGGGATTTGGACGGCGAAACGATGATGAGATATGGGGTTTCACCGGAGTTTTTTAGTTTTCGCTAGAATCACGCTTTTCTAGTGACAGCTTTGGCAATGGCTCCGGAAATGGCTGCAACTAGGGTTAAGGTTGGGTATTTAGGTTTAGGTGGAGGGCAAATGGGTTTGGGTTAAAGGTTAGGAGTTATTTGAATGCTCTGACAATTTCACCCTAGTCCACTTCAACATTTAACCCTTAATGGATGAAAAAGTAAGTTTTTAATAACGACTCAAAACCTCAGAGGTTTTTTTGATAAAATTTAAATCTCGTGGGTGTTTTTGAAAAAAAGTCGAACCTCAAGAGGGTTTTTAAAGTTATCCTTATTTTCTTGAAATTTTTTTGTAACTTTTTATTTTAGTTTTACTTTTATTTTAAGTTTTATGTTGGTTTAAATTAATGTGATCTAGAGTGAATCGGTGTTGGAATTGGAGATTTATTGGTAAGAACCATAGGTATTGTAGGTTTTAATAAAAGGATAGTTTTGTCTTTTAAGCCAGTTATAACGAGTAAATTCTGACAGTATACAGCAACACCCGTTGAGAGCATTGCAGTTAAAGTGAGGTTTTGTAAAATTACAACAACATACATTTTATAGGAATTAGTTTACTACTCCCATTTATTAGAAAAAAAAAAAGTAGGATCAAAACAGTTCAAATACCTTTTGCCTTAGTTATACAAATAGATACACAGCAGGCAGGTTTAGACATTGCTCCAACTTAAACCAGGGGACTAAATTTTTTTTCATTGAATCTAAAAAACCCACAAATTTACTCCCTGGAATTTCAAGTACAATGGAGATTGCATAAGAAAAGAAGCAACACCAATACAGAAATCCAGTTGCACCTATTGAAAGTCAAACGTTATAATATATCAAGCTCGTTTGCCATCTCCGAGCTTTATATACTTATCAACACGCCATTTTGGGTCAGCTACTCCAGCTATATATCATTGACATAAATATCAATTTCGGTACACCAGATTAAAACATACAAAATTGTCTTAAATGAAGTCAGATAATACTCCATAATAAAGAGACAATGACAAATTCAATTTAGGAAAACCTGAAGCCCAGCATAATAGTGCAAAAAGTAGCAACTGTTTCAATGAATATAAATAATTTGATCAATCCACATATAAGTTAAGCCTGGACCATCCTAAACTCTTTTTAAACGAAACACAGTAAGCTGAATGAGGTATTTAAGTAACTATACTCTTTTTCAGGGGAATTTATCCGCCAAAATAAACGGATTGACACCTCATCACAACTTTTTGACCTAACTGTGTGGATTTCTGTATTTGTCACCAGTAAAACTTACCAAAGAACCTTCAGTCGCCAGAATCAGAATCAGACCAAGTCATTTGGTATGCTCCCTTTGGTTCCTCATCAGTTATAGAAGGAGGCGCATTTTTCTTGGAGATTTGTCGTCTTCTATCTCTTCGTTTTTGCCCAGTTTCATCCTGTAGTACAACACATCACAAAAAACATCATTTGGTCAAGCTTCTGTGAAACCAAATCAGTAACAATGGTATAGTCAGTCAGCAGATGTTATTATTTCATTTGCGAGTCTAGGCAATTCCACTAAATCTGACTTTTTCCCGATACATATGCCTACCTGAGTTGGTTGAGTTGATTGACTCTGTTGACTTGGCTGGCTCCTCATCAACCAAAGAGTGCCATAAGACATCAAAGCTCCCAAAAGTAATATTGGCCCGATCCTTGGGTCCCCCATGTGATCATAAATTTTGGTTCTGATCCTGTTGATCTTCTGCTTGATTCCTGCGCTCTTTGACAGCACACTTTGAGCCCCTTTCGACCATATTGGGTCCGATTCTTCAGGAATCAGCTCGGGAGTTTTAGTTTTCTGTATCGAAAAAATTGTTCAGAGATAAAACCCGAAGAATATATATATCTGAGTCAGATGCTTCCTGGTATATCATTCCTATTTTCTCAAAGAAATACCACAAAACCATTTAAATTAATGGAATTATGCGTAACAGATTAAATAACATTTACAGCTGCACTTTATATGAGAGACCTACATATTAATGCAACAATGATAAAAAAAAGAAACCATTATATAGAAGTTACTCAAAATAAAAAGTTGGGAAGCTTACAAAGGAGGGTAGATCCCTAGTCTCGCCATCCCTCACTGTTTCTGAGATCCACGCAATTATCTGTGCCACAATAAATACAAAGCACAAAAAAAATGAGAATCGGGGCTTTGAATCAAAAAGTGAAGAAATATTCACATATGATGGTAAAGAGACAGTTGATTGACTTGTGACATTCAAAATCATGAAGAGAAATGTGCAAGTTTTTGAAGAACGCTCTACCTGTGAAATTTCATCAGATCCATTGAACCTTGCCACCAGTTGTGATGCGAGATCTGCATTGTCGCCTTCCAGTGTATTTTTCTTACCCTTATTATTTTCTTCAGTAGCATTTTTATTGTAACGTACAATAAATAACTTAGGCACATCAGCCAAATCCCTCCTTGGTCCACAGGTATCATAGCTTGTGTCTGAATGAAGGTAGAAGAAACAATATTTCTGGGGGAAAAGAAATCCAAAAAGCTCGTTTTAGGACACAAACGTTGGTGGCTATGTTTCATTGCCGAGGGGGTGAAATTTTCAAAAAGGCATTTATTCCAAAAGAGTATAAATGGAGTATATAATACAGGGCTGGACATTTGTTAACCGCAAAACTTAAAGATACTACTTTGATGGTAGTAATTTTCACAAACAGAAACACAGTTCAACATTTGATTAATCAACTGACCATCTTTCACTTTAAATTCTCAACAGAACTTAGTTCAACATTAATATGATACTCTATAGACGAGTACAAAACTCACCTGTTGTGCTTCTCCATCAAGCCAAGCAAATGTTAATCGCTTGTTCTTCATCACAGTAACAACCAATGATGACTGATCCCCATCAACATCATTAGATGCTCCATAATTTGAAAGCTGATCTTGTACCCTGCGAAGGTCTATGAATATAGGTAATGCACTCCATTAGAGTGCAACAATGATTAGATATTGAACAAGGAGATATTCGACATGTTAGACTGGTAAAACTCGAGTCTTTACAAGGCATTAACGAAAAAATATGTAAAAGAATAGAAAGTAATGGCTATAGCATAATTAGTTGAACATGCAAGGAAGAAAAAAATAACCAGTTTAAAAGTTCAGGTTGTTACAAAAAATTTCACTTTCATAACAAGGATAGACACCGCAAGCAATATCAACAACCCCTTCAGGAATATCATCCATTGCAAAATGCCAAATAAAAACACATGTTTTAATGGCTTGATTTATATATGGCCCCGCCCATTTAACTTAATGCATAACGGTACTCACTTCTCGCATTTTGTTGAGTTCTGGGCTTAGCCTTCCTGCTAGGATAACACAATACCATGATGTAGAATCCTTTCCAGCACGGGAATGGCCCCTAGCATCACAACCAAGCTCCATTGATGTCACACTTCTTAATTGAGGAAGTACTGAAAATTCAAAAATGTAAAAATGCAATGAGAAAAATATATCTATATTGCAATGAATATAAAATTGCACAAACAGATGCAGAAAAGAGACAGACAAGTAAATTTTTTTATTTTTGCTCTGAATGTCTAGCTGATTGGCTCTACATTTCAGTGAAGAGAACCAAAGGGGATTGAGACTTGAGGGAACAAGATATTCCCCATTTTATTCAATTCCTGATTAACCATTCTATTTAAGTCCATTAAAATAGATGAAAAAGATAGAAACCTCTTACACGCAGCATCAAAACAGTGCTGCTCGGAGATTTCAGATTGCTAGGACTGAAAACTACATTACAGACAAGGCCAAGGCCCATATCACAATCCTTGCAAGTCTCAATCACTTGATAGATTGCATGAGACAAAATTTCACTATCTCATTATAGTTTGTTAAAAAGAACATTATTCACGGCAAATAAACAAATATACCTTGTAGTTTATTTTTTTCCATGACATCTAATAACCATGAATTGTTGAATGACCCTGCACCATGATTCACACGGACAATAAGCTTATCACCAAACATTCTACATAACAAAAGAGAACTCCAAATATTGAAAAAGACAAACCATGGAAGACAACAGGTTTAATGCCAGGATCTTTCATGAACACGACAGCAGGGGCTGATTCCACCTCAAACCTGTAGTTAATGTTTCATTTTGTAAACAAAAGAGTTGAAATAGAACAAAAATATCACTGAACATTATGCTCTATATAATGGCACAAGAAAGCATAACATCTTCAAAGCAACATATAAAGTCAAGAGAGCCAGCCCATACGCGTTCCACCAAATGGAGAAATCCTCTTCTCGCCATAGCACAAGAACAAATGAGGCAAAGGCCTGATAATCTCGAGCTATTTGGCGCATATATGGGGTAGCACGCATCCCAGTTTTTGAGAAGAAAATCATTTTCACCTAAAAGTCAAAAGCAAAAGTTAATTAGGTGTGGCATTTTAACATAGGTGAATTAGTATTGTTATGTAGTTATTATCACAAGGATATACATGCATTTGAAGATTGTAGAAAAATTGGTTTCTTGAGATAATCTAAAACCAAACACTAAGTGAGTTGGGAGAACTTCTGAGTGCACTTCTGCTCACACAGGCATATAACACAAAAGGAGCAAGGGAGACCATGTACCTTGTGTGGGCCGCTTTTTGACAGAAAAAGCTTTCCCTGTTTTCAAAATATAGACTCGTGTTATTCCAAAAGCAATGGCCAAATGCCCTAAGAAAGTAAATGTCCCAAATAAGAAAGAAACAAAGCAAGCTAATGAAATTATGTGAAACAAATAGCGGGCACTTAGAAGAATTAGGCAAGCAAAGTGATATCTAGACAAACTAACCAAAAACGCTGTCATTCAAAGCGATTATATGAACCTCAAGAAGTTCCAATCAAATTACCAGTGTATCCTTGGAATAATACAAAATGCGAGGTAAACCAAGAACAGATGTCGCAAACCAATCAGTAACTGCATCAACGGACAGGTCTCCTTCATACCTATTACAAAAAAACAAAGTACTAGTGTTATTGAACTAAAACATATAGGCAGTAAGAATATGACCACCCACATGCAAATTTATGGATGTAAATCATCAAGCCAACTTAAAAAATAATAACCTTTTCAAATTTTCTACTACAGTTTTCTCCATAGATCATCAATCTTAAATGGCCAACTCACCTGATAAGACAGTCGGACGTTTTACATTCTGCTGGAACTGCAACAAGTGCCGGCAGCCCTGAGATCAGTTTGATGATGTCAAATGGAAGGGACAAGTATTGGATTAGGTAATGAGGAAAATATAATGATAATTTAAGATGAAAAATATTGGCTAGCCATTTTCTCTTTGAATCAGAAAGTATGTCTGCAGACAAAAACTGTTTGAAACAAGAGTTGGTCACAGGAAGTTTTACAGTGAATAACTGAGCATTAACCCATGCCCCCCAAAAAACCACATATAGTGTTGATAAAGATGAAGCAGTTATATGCCCTCCCTTACATTATGGGGTGGTGAGAAAGAACAGATTTACTGTGAAATGGAAGGGTCTGAAACTTGTTGCTTGAAATACTCGCTTATTTTCCATCAAATATCTTCCGAAAAATGCAGTTCTAATTGCTTCGTATTGCAGTTACTTATAGGGAAAGTGCTACATTAAGAAACAAACTTAGGATAATCACACACGAGGAAGCGCATACTTAGCCAATAGAAATGAAAGTTAATGTAATTGCTACTAGCACATGACAGAAGTCCCTTGTGTCTCTTCAATCTTTGGCGGATGTGAATAATTGATTTTTTTTTCCCCAACCATCCTGCCACACAAACTGCAGCAGAGGGCACTGCTTACAATTTTTTTCCTTCTTATTCATTCAAAGAGGTAGTAGCCAGATAAAAATGAAATTTTACCATTCCTAACGAAGAATTTTCATAACTTCTTCTCTTGATGAGGAGGATTGGAAGTACAAACCTTAGCAAGATTGAGAATACCATAATTTGGAAGCGCGCATCATATAGTCCTTACTAAGTCCATACAATTCATCTACATGTCTAAGCACAACGCATGCTAGGAGTTCATTCCTAGTTGAAAACACTTTTGGAACCTAGTATTTATTAAAGTAGTTTTCCTTCCAATTTTTCCAGAGTGCCACATCAAACTAGAAGTTAACACTTACCAGTCCTGAAGAACAACTTTCCAGGTGGCTTTCTCTCAGCAAGTGACGCTGCAAGTTGAGTTGCACCAAGTTCAATAATCCCAGTATTTGCGACACCATCCAGTAAAGACGCTGAATATGCAAAAGCAGAACATGTATGAATAGTTAAGCTCATTGCATAATTAAGATAGACCATAATAACAAAGATGTTCAATATGCACTCATCAATATCTTAACATAACAAAAAAACAACGATAAAATAATCCCATTTTAGTAGTATAGAAGGGAAAATACATCAATGAACATCCGAGTAGTTATGAATTGGACCTAGCTACTTCACTAGGCTACTCAATCATAGTTATTGCATGGTTATACTATCTTTGAGACAAGCAGAATAACAAGACTAGAAGAACACAAGATAAATATCACCATCTGAAATTACTAGAAATGAGAAGTGCATAAATTAGATTGAAAGCAATTCTTTTCTTTGAGAGCTAAATGATCAAATCAATCTCAAAATAAAGCCAAGATTGTTGTTTTTCAGCAAGTATATGTCACGTGCCCACATGAGCTGGCGGGTGGAGGACTCTACCGAAAGATACAGGGGCGTGTGAGACACACGCACTGCTGTTCTGGCCACCAGATTCTGGGGAAACGCTGAAAGTGGACAGAGAGGGGTTCCGTGTTGTAGGTGATACAAAAAACCGTTTTGGTGTATAGCTGGGAAAAACTAACATTGAATTTGTTTAGAAATAGAGAGAAAAAGGACAGAGAAGTATTATAATGATGCAGAAAAAGAGGGGAGACACAGTAATTATCGTCCAGAAAATTTCAGAAAGAAACCCTGATTTTGGTCTTTGTTGTACTCTGCATTAGAGATTACAGGCAGTATATACAGATCAACAATGAGTAAATCAGGTAGCGTATAAATCTAATCAATCCTAATTTCTAGGTATACACCAAAACTTAAGCCTAATGTCACAATTATACAACCTGTAACAATCACACAAATCTGTAACAGTATCAGCCAAGCAATGCTCGGAACCGTAGGTTTAGAAAGTATGCAACAAGAGGATACAAAATTTGATCTTCTACCAGAGAGGGATGAAACATCCAGCCATCTATGCATTAGAGAAAATTATGTGAAAACGAATTAGACAGATAGGATTACTCCTCTACTATGACTGGATCTGCAACTTTGCAAGGGAACCTATGTCCAAACAGCTAATTGTTTGAATTGAGCCTCAATGCAAATACAACATGTAAAGGCAATAGGAACTGATTAAAGAAAAGAGTTTGTCACCATACTTAGAAAACTTCGTTAAGGTAAAAGTCATTCACATAGTTAGAGCACAAATCTTTATATAAAATAATGAGTGACCAAACATCACAAGTAGATTTAATGTGGCATAAGACAACCTACCAATTTCTTTCCAGGATTTAGAGAATTGATCACAGCGGCTGCTCCCAAATGAATATACCTACAGAAAATTTCAAGGGACAAGGGACTGCTATCAATAGAGTCAACATTTTTGCAAAGTAAGGAGCTTAAATTGTAAAAATAAAAGAAAAAAGCTTATGCAACAAGGGGATATGAAGAGCAAAGCAAATTTTAACATTACATTCCTCAAAATCTATTAGATGCCACAGCTTTAATCATGGACATCATGAAAAATAATATATCTGGTCATATAAAATCACAACACATTTTTGTCTAGAATATTATGCATTAAAATGGTAACGGATGTCCAGAAGAACTCATGCAATGAAAACTGCAATACCGAAACAAACTGTTATAGTTCCATAATGTGTGAAAGAAAATAATAACACATGTTGCAAGTTAGTCAATAAACATTTTCCAAAAAAGGGAAAGGCGTGTACTCAGTTCAAAAGTACAAAATTCACGCAAAATCTGCCTCGAGGAATCTAAGTCATACAAGAAAAGAGATTTATTTGCTGACAGAAAAACAATATGCGAACCATGATTTGATTGCATAGCATTCAATTTATTATATGAGAGTAGGTAACAACAATATATTTGAGTGGGCTTCCACTTAGATTGATGGCACTTAAATTCCTAAGCTGCATCGTTACCACAGACCGAATTTCATTTAAATTCCCCCATTCTATTATAAAGATATATTGAACTTTTTAGTGAAAGAGTAGATCAAGAGACAAGCGAACTTCAGCAACTGCTTGTAGTTTGATCAAGGAGTCATTATGAAAAGATGATAGTGAACCAAGGCAAGATGAAGTCACAGACAATCTAACAAAATCTGTAAATTACTAGATGACCAATATACCTGTAAAAGCCGTGGCTCAGAATTACTGAAAATAAACTCCTCAGGATCGATGGCATTAGAAGCATAATCTATACTATCTGATACAAACATGGGAAAATATAATAATCTTATTTTCAGACTGCAGGATGCTTCATGAAGTAAGAAATCAGCTTAAAGAACTGATCTTTTAAGAAAAAATATGTTGATAATTGCAAACACTTTAGAATGATAATCGTAGCTAACCAGGAGATTTCGCATGAAGTAATGGAAGGCCTACTTGTGTAAAGCTTTCCGTTTTATACTGAGCTTTTAACTTGTCATGGACATGCTACAAGAAAGAAATTTCAATTAACTGATAAATGAAAATGAAAATGAATCCTGAGAATCAGAAACTCACAAGGTTCTCATCAATGCCAAATATGTCATAGTCCCTTTTCCAAATGGGATTAGATAGCAGCTCATACGCATATCGAATCTGAAAGGATACAAAGCTTTTAATATCATTCATCAAAGAACA
>CAOJBJ011516459.1:0-13544 GCA_948291685.1 Euphorbia celastroides | reverse complement strand
AGACGGGGAGTGGCGGCGAGCGGCAAACTTCCAGATGTGGCGGGGATTTCGTTGGGAACGGCGGCGTCGAGCGGCAAACTTCCAGATCTGGCGGTTACGGGGCGGGCGGCGGCGGGATCTGGCGGTTCCCGGCAGCGGCGTTTTCGGCGGATATCTGACAAATGACGGATAGACGGCGACGAGGGTGATATCAAGCGAGAGGGCTGGACGATGACGGACGGACAAGGCAGAAAGAGAAAACCCGCCGCCGGAATTTTCGGGCTGTCGCCGGAATCGCGATTTTTCGGCGACGGCAAGGGTTTGGGTTAGGGTTGGGTTGGGTTTGTTGGGTATTTGGGTTAAGTTCATGGGTATTTGGGTTTGTATATGGGTAAATGGATTTTTAGCGTTAGAAAAGTGAATTGGACAATTTTGCCCCTTGTCCACGTCAGCATTTAACTGGAGTTTGACGGCTGAGGGGTCTTTTGCTGACGGAGACAAACATCAGGGGTCATTTTGCTTGGTTTTGAACATCAAGGGATATTTTGCTAAAAAATGAAACATCAGGGGGTTTTTTTTGAAGTTATCCCTTTAAAATATTGAGCATTAGAAGCTTCTTTGATTCTTTGCATGTACATATGTTTTTGATATAATTATCGTGTCGTGGTTCATATATATGTGAAAAGAAAAAAGATATATTACACTAAAAAATATATGCTCATTTTTATAGGCCTTCGCTTTAGACTTCCGAAAAAAAATGGATTATAGTCAAAGGAATACAAAACTGAAATTGAAAATAAACATTCTTGATTTTTTTTGAGTGAAAATGATACTTCATTTATCAAAATAAATTATAGTCTTACAAAAGGGGAACAAAAGTTCCATTCACTCCTATTTGTCGAGGAATCAACCAATCTAGCTAACTGATGAGTTAGGTGATTCGTAGACCTACGAGCAAAACGACAACTAACAGACTCTAAAGAACCGATAATATTCTTTCAATCTTGCACCACTACACCTATTGGAGAGGCAAAACTGGTAGAGCTATTAATATAAGAAACGATATTAGCAGCATCCAACTCTACTATAACGTTAGAATAATCTTTCTTCTTAATCTAGCTCAATGCCTCCCGACAATTTAAAGCTTCAGCTAGCTCCGGATCTCCACTACCTTCTAACAGAACACTTCGAGAAGCAATTGTCTCACCTAATGAGTTTCTCAATATACATCCATGACCCATCCTCTTCCCTCCATCGAACAGGCTGGCGTCAATATTGCATTTGGAAAAACCTTGAATCGGTGGTTCCCAGCTGGTAACTTCTCTAACAGTAGTTCCATGATCACGGATCCCCTTATTGGTTGATTGAGCCCTTTGTCATTCCAGTAAAAAGCCAACTCCTTGATTGTAAACATGGAGAGCTGATGTCATTTTATTTTCCCACACAAGACAATTTCTTCTATTCCATAATGCCCATAAAAGTGCAGCTACTTTTTCCTTAATTGAAGACATTTGACAATTAACCCAATACCACCATTGGTCAAAAAAGGATATATCCAAAGGCCAACCTTCGCCAAAAAATAAATCCCACACCCCAATTGCATATTGGCACGTTTCAAGCACATGGAAAGAAGTCTCCATTGCATCATTATAAAAGCAACAGGTGGCATCTAACATCACTCCTTTTTCAATAAGTCTATTTTTAGTGAGAAGAATGTTTGTTCCTATTTTCCACAGCAAACTCTTCATACGAGATGGGATAAAAATCTGCCAAATTTCAGTCCATGCATTATTTGAAAAATTAGAAGGCATTGCTTGTGATTGGCTTGAAGTAATGGCATAATAAGCAGATTTTACCTTGTACACCAATATTTGCTGGTTTGGAAGAAGACAGGGTAAATTTACTGATAAACGATGATGGTACTTCCTGGAATAAGGAGTTAATTGAGTACATTTTCCACACTAGAGAGAAAGAGTTAATTTACCAAATTCCCATTGGTTGGAGTATGAATGAGGATAGACTCTACTGGCCACTGGAAAAGGACGGCCTGAACATTCTTGATTTGATTCTACTTAATTTGATACTTTTTTCTAAAAAAGAAAACATCCTACCAATACGTACTAGGCCAAATACATCAAAACTTTTCTAAATTTAGCAAAAAAGCCACATGCTACCTTAAATTTTTAAATTTCCGATCAGTCCAGTTCCCTGAACTTGGTAAAATACACCAATTTGCCTTCTCAATGTCATGTGTTAACTTTTAATTGGTTTCACTTTTCAAAAATTACATTTTTTAAATTTTTCTTTCTTCAATAGTATGACACATGTCAATGAGGGGTAAATTAGTCCACTTTGCCAAAGAAAAGGGAGCTAATTTTCAAAAAAAATTCAAAAGATGTATATAATGTTTTCATTTCCATACCACAAAAGAAAAAAAAAATCTATGTTATAGCTCTTTCAGTTATAAGTGCTGTGTAACCGCACTCTTTATTCACTCATCTAGATGTTTTCTTCGCTTTCTCTTCCAAAAAGTTGCATATTTTTAACTTTTACTGCACATTTTAGTCTTAGTTAAGTAGGTGAAGGCTACGGTGACTTTGTTTTTTTCTTACTTTGCCACCCTCACCATTGGATTAAATTCATCCAACTAATTCAATGGTAATGAAGGATAAAGTAAGATTAACTTAAAAAAAACAAAGTCACCATAAAATAAAATAATTTTAATTTAGCTATAATAATTTAATATTCAGAGCCATATTCGTTGTCCAACTCGAAAACATGTTGTAGAATTTTGGCGGAAGGCCAAATTAGTCCATTATAACAAGGAATAAACAACGAAAGAGCGTAGTTCAGGTAGTACACATCCAAATATGAAAATAGGAGGTCTTGGTTCGAAACTCAACCTCTTAAATTAGAAAAAATAATTAGGAATATACGTTATTGCAAAAGAGGAATATTAGACAGGAGAATGAAACAAAAGGCCAATCATCTTTGAATCCGGTTTCACCATAATCGAAAAATGGGCCTGACGTGGGCTTTAGTAATCTTCTCCTACATAATTCATGACATCTTAATTTGAATTTAAATTAATTCTGTCAACCGCTTTGAGTAATATAATCAAGGTAGTATCTAAGCATAACCTATACAAATTACACTTTCAGATGAATATGTTGTATATGTGAAGTAGACAAATATACATATATTTTGATTTACTAACCACGTGTCGTTTGTGATACATGTCATACCAGTAACATTGTACAAAATATCATTACGAAAAAAACAAGCGAGAATAATTTTACATCTATGGACAGTTTGAGAAGATGATATTATCTTTATATTATATGTAAGTAAAAAATTTCTAAGTGTTTGAGTGATAATGTTATTGTAGAGCTACAGATTCTCCACTCCACTCAACCTGTTAAACAACACAACTGTCAAATTTTGTATTGAATTATTGATATTGCCTTATGATTCTGGTATTTCATTGCATCAAAATATTTACACCACTATAATTGTATCAGTGGAAAATTACATAAGAAAAGCACATGCTGGTCTGTTATTAATTTCATACCACAAATATTTTCATTTCCTGAACAAAAGAAAACTTATTACAAGTTGTTATTGATAAGCATTTCAACTTGCATAACCAATTCATTGCCTGAAAATATCCGAAATTATAGTGAATATTAAAAAAAAAAAATAGATTTCTTTATGGAGAGTTAATTTCTCTGATGTGAAAAATTCATGCATCAAACCAAGAATTACAAATAAGGAACATTTAGTATGATTAACACTAGAAGAATTATTGCAGATTGAGGAAAAAGTTGCTAACATCAAATCACTTTGAAAAATGCCCTTTTTCCAATTATTTAATCAACTGTTCTGGTAATTGGTTTCAAGAACCTAAGGTTCAATAACAAAATCAGTCAATCTAATTATAAACTTTTGTGAAGCAAACAAATGATTTGCAGGATAAAATTAATTTTTGTTAATTGTTTGAGAGCGAAGAAATGATATCACTATATTACAGAGCAACATATAAACACGGCAAACATTTACCATGAACATCAACCCGAGAGACTACGAATTTTGAAGTTGTAGCTGAATCTTTCAAATACAGAAATGAAATTATAGGACTATATAATAAGAGTCGGAGGACTATAGTAGGTCTATAACATGACTGTATGAGGAATATAATTCTACTATATTTAATTCACAATAATAATTTCGATATAAATATATTATCGTGGATCAAGCTTTAAAATACAAGGAAAAAAACACAAAACAATAAAATTGAAGTTAACATATAAAAACATTTAAAGTTTGTGAGATAAATGTGGAACGGAGAAAAAATAGAAAAATTGATATAGATCTTAAAAATTGACAAAAAAAAAAAAGAATAAAAAAAGTCCCAAAATTGTCAATTTCGAAGCATTAATCAACTACCAGAACGACATATAATTTCACCATTGATGTAGTTAAGGGAAAAAAAAAATATGTTCACATTGATATGTTCATGGATTAAGTGGTTTGGGCCTAACGTGTTAGATTTCAAAGATAAAGTAATTCGAGGTTTGGCCCAACTAAATTGTGTTGGCTTCTATTTTTTTTAAGGAAATAGATGTGACATATAAAAACAGATATATGGCTAAATAGTTAATTCTATAACCGGAGATTTAAAATCGATCTATGAGCTAAATCCATAACCGAAGAGATGAAAACTCACCTAATACGAGAGATACCAAATGAAAACAATTAAAAACGGACACAACCTGATAACTTGGCATCCTCCAACCAACATTTTCGAATGTCAACAAGCATAAAAATATGCAGATACATAATAAATTTGACCAACTTCGCAGATCTTGAATCTTATTGATAATAGAGAGATCCGGGTGCACAGGTTGAAAGATTAATATAAATTTTTGTCTTGCATCATCTGAAGTCCAACTGTTTTGAAAAGCTATCAAAATCGAGATTTATAGCAACATAATCATGTTTGAAAACTTCAAGCTCATAGTGAAGGATGGAAAGAAAAATATACAAATTATTCGACAAACCAAAACCTAAAAGAACACAAACACCAAAACTAGTAAAACTGGTGAATAAGGCAGCGCTTGAAGAGGTGGATCGTTGCAATGTCGGCTGAGAGGAGAGTTGGAGCGGTAATCGGCGAAGGAGAAAAGCGGTAGGATTAGAGAGATACAAGAAAGAGAGGTGGGCCTAAACTGCAGTGGAACAAGAAATATGAAGGCAAGCGGTTTTTGGAAAAGGAGCAAGGAACTGGCAGAGGCGACGACGCAATAAGAACCAAACCTTAAAAAAATCAGAGAGAGTTCTGTTTTGTGTTGGCTTCTATTCTTTTACGTAATCTATAGAAAATTAATGAAAAAAGTTGAATGCGGGCCATTTAGATGATATTTTTTTCTTACATATAGTTTTTTTATTGAGAAAACCAATAACTAAAAAACTGGCCAAATGCATCAGTTTATCCCGTTAGTTGGCACCAAAAGCCTTGTGCCTTCCCCAAATTTTGAGTGTGACACTTTGCCTCCTCAAGTTGACAATTTCGTTTAACATAACCTCGTTTTGCTTAGTTTGCAGTTGACATGGCACATTTTGACTTTTTAAGGGTTGCGTAACATTTTGACCAATAAAAGTTAAATAAAAAATAAAAACTTTTCCTCTCTCTTCCCCTCCTTTGCCGAAATTATCTCTCCCTTCACTTGTCATCACCGACTTACCCATCCTCCCTCTACAGTTGTCTCCCTCACCCTTTCCTCTCCCCCTCCGGCAGGATGCGTTATTACCGGAGAAACCCAAATTTTCGGGTAACTGTTGAACAAGAGGAGATTTTGGGGGGAGGCGGATTACATAAGTTTCACTCCGATTCTTCTACTCTTCCGCCGCCGATTTTTCTTTCTACTTCTGCTAACATCGATGACGGAGACGGTGATTTGTGCAATTTGTGTGATGGCTTTTGGTTGTTCTTTTCCGTCTGTGATTTATGTGATTGACAGACGATGACTCTTTTGATGGTGGTGACAAAGGAACTGGATTTTATGACGATGAGACGATGACGCTACTGAACATCAGAACTCGGCGGGATTCGAAGTTCAAAAAGTGGAGGCGGGCTAGGTTATCACGGAGAAGAGAGAAACGACGATAGTTGGATTACCAGAGATGGATGACGCCAGCGACAACGATGTTGGTGACATATTTAAGTTTTGGCTATGCTTGAAGGAGAGAGTATTAGGGTTAGGGTATCAGGGTTGGATTAGTGGGTATTTGAATTAAAAGATTTAGAATTTCAAAAACACCCCTAAGCCACATCATTTTTTTATCCTCCATGCCACGTGTAAGGATTACATTGGACATTTTTCATGTCATCGGTGAGTGAATTACACTCTCCATGCTGAGACTAAGATAACATGGATCAAGGGCTGATGTTACACCAAATCACCAACTTAAGGGGACAACGTGTCACACTCAAAACTTGAGGGATGCACATGGTTTTTGGTGCCAACTTAAAAGGCCAACTGATGCATTTAGGCAAAAAAAAAAATTGCATCGAAACCTATGTTTGAATATTCAGCATGACAATGTAATATAATGAACAAGTCATATAATTGGTTCAGAGAATTTATGGAACTCTTTTACACTGATCAAAAGTTACAGATTACAGTGACATTTATTCTATTTATACTACAATTTTGGTCCATAGTTGACATTATTTATGTGACTCATCATGATAATTTTAATGTAGTGAGGGTATTTTGTGACCCATCAAAATCATTTTAATGCGGTTAGGATATTTAGCTAACTTTTTGACGGAAAGTACAAGCCTTACTTTTGAAATAAAGTTACCTATATCTATTTAGGATTTTGTCATTCAGATTTACCGTTAAGGCTCATCATATATACATAATAACATATTTAGTTGACCAAATACATAAATGCACCTTTGAAATTGTTAATTTTCGCCCATTAGACCCTCAAAGTTAGAAAATGTCCTATTACCCATCTCATATTGGCAAAAGTGAACCAGTATTGCCTCTCGACGCAACTGAACCACTTACACTCTCGAGATTGTACAAGATGCACTTACCACATGTACAATTTTGAAAATTCAAACCAATTGGAAAGTTGCACGTGCTATAAGCTATAAAAAATTCATAAAAGTTTCCAAATAATTTCAACTAAGTCCAAATTTAAAATTTTCTTACAATCATACCATCTTCTCCAAATCATCTTTATAATTGTTGCATAATTCATTAAACCAATACAAATAAATTCGGTTTATAAATTGCAAACTTAGAATTAGAGTTAACTTGAGGTTAACAAACATTCAACTTTTAACATTATGGAAGGCCAAAACAAAACACAAATTTATAGAAAAATTTAGGATGTGGGTTTAACTATGCCAAACATTTTAGTCTCCTTCTCTTTCACCGTCTTCTCCACTCCGCTTTTGCTCTTCTCGTTGCTGGAGTTCTCGGTCATGAGAGTTTAATTTCCGATCTCTTCATCTTTTGGCCTAAGAATTGGTTTGTAAATTTTTTTTTTTTAAATCCTAAATTGGATTTAACTTTATAAAAGTTAGGATCTTGTTTCTCATTGATAAAAAAAAGCTTAGAAAAGCTTGGTGGAGGACTCAGTACGGTGATGTGGTGAAGGGATGGTCACCAGCTGCGATTAGGGAGAGGAAGAAGAAAGATGAGTGTGGTATTTAGTTTTTCTTTTTTTCAAAAAAATAAGTTATACTCACTTGATTGATCAAAGGGGGCCAAGTAGGATGCCAACTATGCAAGAGGGCTTAATTAGTTCACTTTTACCTACATGATGGGGGTAATAAGACTATTTCAAAATTGGAGGGAACAATGGAAAAAAATTGGCAACTTAAAAGGTGCATTTATGCATTATACCTATTTCGTAGGGTTCACAATTGATTATGCTTCCACATATTTAATCTAGGGTAAACTTCAAAAACATACCCTGAGGTTTCGACTTTTTGTAAAAACACCCCTGAGCTTTTATTTTTTACAAAAACATCCCTTGAGGTTTTGGTCCGTTAACAAAACACTGAAAATCTGTTAGTGGGGTTAAAATTACTAACGTGGCATGGGTATTTTAGTCAAATTCACATTTTAACCCAATAACCCATTAGCTAACCCAAATACCCATTTACCCTAACCCCAATCTAGCCCTAACCCTAATTATCCTCCATGCCGGCGCCGTCACCGGTGTTTTCACCGGAAAATCGCGAGTCCGACGAAATCACCAAAATCTCAACCAAAAAACCACCGCTGCTCCTCTTCTCCCTGATTCCGCCGTCGATGGGTTTTGTCGATCTTCTTCTCCCTTATTGCGCTCCTTATTTTGCCGGCCAAAACCCCAAGTTCGAAATCCCACCTTAGCTCTCCCTTCTTTTCTTGCGTCGCCGATTTCCCATCTAAATCTGGCCAAAACCGTCACTCAAGCAAATCGATTTCACAGCTTGAAAAGAAATCGATGCCCGATTTGGGGGTTGGAGTTGATTGTGACGGGAAAAATGGTTAGGGAAATCGACGAGGGTTCGGGTTTCATCGAGGTTAGGGAAATCGACGAGAGGTTTCTCCGGGGTTAGGGAAAACGACGAGAGGTTTCGCCGGGGTTAGGGAAATCGACGAGAGGTTCGCCGGGGTTGGTTGTCGTCAGAAATCAGGATTGGGGTTGATTTCGATGGGAAAATGGTGAAATCCGGCGACTTTTGGAGATTTCCCGGCGAGATCTTGATTTACTAGCGATAAACCGGTGCCGACGGCAGTGATTCCAGCAACAGTAATAGATTAGGGTTTGGGTAGTTTTTTGGGGATAGTTTGACCATTTTGCCCCTAATCAAAATCACTTTTGACCATTATGTTCCCTTGCCACGTCAGCATTTAACAGACCTAGGATGGAAAAGTACTTTTTTGTTAAAGGACCAAAACCTCGGGGGATGTTTTTGTAAGAAAAAGCTCAGGGGTGTTTTTGTAAAAAGTCGAAACCTCAGGGGATGTTTTTAAAGTTTACCCTTTAATCTATGTAGCCAAGTGAGCTACACTTTTATTTATTCTAAGCTGATTTTAATGATTTGTCTCGGTTACCAACGATATAAATGTTAGACCAAGTCCTTTGATATAAAACTTAGGGTAGCTTACAAAAATATATAAAATTCAACTTGAATTTCAAGAGAATGACAACTAACTCAAACTTATTACATAAATAATAAAAACAACAAAACTATTATCACCAAGTATCTACATAAGTTTCATATTTACACTCTATGACATATCCACACATATGTTTTATATATGCTTTACATACTCCTTACATCGTATATATAAATGCTTTATATTTAATTTACATATTATTACAAACTGGTTAAACAGATGTGAAAACATTTTATTACGCATTCATACACATTACATATCCATTACATATTCATTACATAGTCAATATTTCCGAGCTGGTTTGATAAAATAAACAAAACATTATTTCCGAACTGTTTTGATAATGTAAATAACTTTACAAATCCATTACATATGATTTACATAGCCAATACATATGCTTTACATAAAAATTCCAAACTGGTTTACAGAGTTATTGCATAAAATTTACAGATGATTTACATATATAATACAAATCTCTTACATACTTGCAAATTCAATACTAATTCAAGAAAGAAGAAGAAGAATCCATTATATATATTACATAACCAATACACTGTCATTACATGTACTACACATGTCATTCGCACTATAGAAGCATTTTATCGAACACCTTGTGTGCATCCTTTGAACACCATTATCTTCATCACCATTACATCATCTTCATCACCATTGCATCTCAAAAACAGCAAAAAAAAGCAAAATAAAACTAGATTCATAGTCAATTTTAACACCACAATCAGACTTGGAGTTGAAACCGGCATTGCGGAAATGATTGAAATCAAATAACAAACGACTTTTTGGAGGCTTTCTTCTTCTATTGAAGGCACTGATCTTCAACCTTAAATTCAGTTTCAACAAATTCTTAACAAATCAATTGAAACACTTGTAGAACAAGAGCAGAATTCAATCAATTCAAACACAATAGCAAATGAAATACCAATGATAAAAGAGAAGAAAAGATTATGAGAAATAATAGGTTAGAGAGCTAGAGCGGGGGTAAACACAACAAAATTTGATTTTTCATATGAGAAGAAATTCTGATTCCACTCAATTGGGAAGCAACGAACCCTAACTTTGAACCAACATTAGCTCTTGATGAAGAAGCTGCCAATTGTGGCCGGTGAAAGCAAAGAGGAGTTGAAGCTATCGTCATCGCAATTGTAGAAATTGAAGGGAATGCATAATATTTATAGGGTCTGTATAGTGAAGGTTGTTGGATGTGATGTATGCCCTAGAAGCAATTAGGGCGATTCATCTTAATGTGCATGATGTACAAACATATTTTGGGCATCTTTTTGTTATTCAATGATACTTTAAATAAGTATTTATATAGTATACGGGTGTATGACTATAGTTTATCTAACAAAGTCCATGACATAAGACATAGCATAAAAGAGAAAGCATAGATGAACTATGATTATTGAGATTCTCTTTATATGTAATTATGATTATGTCTAAATATCCCTGATCATAGTTTCATCAAGATTCGAAATTCATGAAGTGGATAGATCAGCATGTGGGTGCACTTCTTTAGTAGCTGTTCTCAATAGGCTAAAGATGGGATCGTGAAATGAGCACATGGATATACATTGGATGTGTATTGAAGACCCACTATGAGATATTGTACGAATTAATATCCTGTGTCAATGATCATCTCATCACAGTAGTTGTGCAAGTATCCTTTGACATGAGAGGCTAGTCATCTTGTTCAGTCGTTATTATTATGGATTACTTCTTCATAGTTCTCTCCGAAGGATGTCATAAGGGTAATTACAGGTATAGTGACGCCTGTTCATTAGTGAGCTGAGTTGTCAAGATAGGATCCATCACTCCCGGATATAAAGGGAGAAATACCTGGCTGCTTGTAGAAATGATATTGGCTCAATAAACCTTTGATCAAAGTATGTTTTAATAGAATTAGATTATAGTTAAAACATTTCGTGGAGCAATGTATTTCGGTAACAATTTGTATTATACTGGCTGGACTCGATTTTACCAGTCCATAGGGTTGACACTTATCTGTACCCTAAAACCAGATGGTATTGTTTGATGGAAGGAGTGTATTGCACAGTAGTCTACTATAGTACTGGACTTAGTTGTAAAACACTAAAACCCCGGGCATTGGGGGATCATGAATCCATGCTAGAGGCCTCTGATGATCGTCTAAAGATACAGACTATTATCTGAAAATAAAGTCCACATCATTCGGTGTTTTCTTAGTGGGAGATACCGATTTGATGAATCTTTAGTAGCTTGGTGCCTGGGGTCCTACGAGTCACACACTTCAAGGAGCTACGGATAATGTAAAGAACTTTCAAACTGGGTATGAACTAGAATAAGGAAATTTGATCAAGGATCAAAAGTTCGATTGGATCGGAACATATGTGAACAGAGGGAAAAAAATTGGTGTCCACACATACAAGTAAAATGTCACCTAAATTCCAAAATATTCATGAAAAAAAAATTTGATGATGTCATTGTGGTGGGTTTTGGCTTATGGTTGGTTTTAGCTTATGGTGGCTTTAGGCTATTGGTGCGTTTTGGCTTGCGGTGAAATATGCATCACCCTTTTTACTATAAAAGGAGGTGTGTGTGGAGAAATCATAAGTTGAAAACACATCACAAAACTTAAGAGGTCATGAAGAACACTAGAGAGAAAATGCCTCTTTTTCCTCTTGTTCATATTCAAGTTTGTTTTGCTTGAAAATATTCTAGTTTTAGCTTTGGGGTTGGCTAGCACTAACTCAATTGTGGAGAGTTCTACCTCAAGGAGGTTCTTGTTCGGGTTCCTGGTGTGGATACATGTAGAGGATATTCTACTTTGGATAGCTAGTGTTTGCAATAATACTAGCAAGGGAAGAACAATCAAAGAAGAAGGAGATCGGTTAGCAACAAGGGAAGGACAAACAAAGGCAAAGGAAATCAGAACTACAACAAGTAGGTTCTCGTTTCCTCTTTGTTTAATTATACAATTTCTACTTAGATTTTTGCATGCTTAGTTTGGAACTATGAATGATGCTTAATATGCCTAGGGCTCTAAGTAGGAATTGACCTAACTAGGCTTAAGTTCTAATTATATATTGCTTAGGTGACTTTGGAATTAGGATAAATTTCAAATTTCCGCTGCGCATGTTAGGCATGATTAGAATAATTTTTCCTACAGTGGTATCAGAGCCTTCCTAATGTAGTATATAATTGAACATGTAGAAGCATGCTAGGATCCTTTTTTTTATATGAAATGATGTGAGTATGCTATTTATTTTAGAAACAATGCATGACTAGGTTTTCATTTCTTAGTTATGAAAACTGTTGTGATAATTACATTAAGATTGCTCAAACTTAGTCTGGATTATCAGGATTAACAATGTTATTCAAAAGGTTATAATTGCCATCTGTTTGGATCGAGAAAGAATGAAATTAAATGGACCATTGTGAATATAAGCTAAGTGAGACTTGGGGTCCTTGTATGTTTTGGCAAGGATTGGACTTGCTGTCTAGCTCTTATGGGGCACCTCCCCTACCTGGTAATGTACATCGGCAACTAGACTTTAAAGGCTAAAGGATTCGCTAAGGGCTATTTGATTTAGGATGTGAATTGGATTCTGCATATGGTTTTATAACGCAAGGAATATGTTGTTGAATAAAAGCTTATAGACATAGGTGCAAGAAACTATTCCTTATGGCTCGGGAATTGGTGTTAGTTTTTATAACCATGTCCATCCTTTATTATATCTTAGAGATGTAATAGAAGAATTTCAGGTGAGACCATAAAGTAACACCAAGATAATAAAAATCCCTCTCAAGACCGAACTAAGATAACCACCATAAAATTAGGGTGAACTCTAAGTTTGGATATTAAGGGAAGGATAGTCTTTTGAACTTGAGTTTCTGATACGGTCTTCTTTGAAGTATGGTGTTTTGTTCATGCAAAGCGTGCATCTGCTACAACGTCGATTAGTCTTAAATGTCGAGTGTCGGGTCAGCCTTAAGTAGGACTGGATTGATCACCATAATATTGGGATTGATGCCAAGTTTAGAGACAGATTCGGGGAGATGTATAATTGGGTACACACGTTTCATGGGATAAAAACTTGAATGATTTAGCAATTGTATTGGATGAAAATGGAATGGAATTCCTACCGTAATTGAATAAGGTAAGTTTTTTTCATGATAATGGGGCTTATTTTAGTTTGATCATGGATGCTAACCCACTAGGAGATAATGGTTCCTCCATTTCTCTCGGATCTAATAAATGAGGGTTATTAGATTTGTAATAAAATTGTGGGAGAATGTGCTTAAATACAAAGTCCATATATTAAGCGCATGTACTAAATCCACAAATTTAAACAATAATTTCTATCTGTGAACATGAGT
>CAOJBJ011516168.1:0-10333 GCA_948291685.1 Euphorbia celastroides | reverse complement strand
TAAAGTCTATAAACTAAGTTGGTAAAATAAACCCAAGTCGGCTAAAAAGCACACATCCATGCATAATGCATCCTTTGCCTTTCAATAGGCATTTTTCTCGAACTACATTGACTTCGATTTCCCTATTCAATATGGGATATGTAGGCCAATCTGTAATTAATTACGGGTTCCAAGTCAAATAACTAAAAAGCATCTTTTCACCTGCATCACATATAGTCCAACACAAAAATCATGACATGTTCCCTGAACCCTTCTCTGGTTTACATTTTAGGGTTTTCTTAATTGACCCATAAAAATTTAATTAAGTGGCGACTCCTTAACACCAGGCTTCACTAGAGGCCTAACTTGGTACAAAACCGGTGATACATGTTCACAGGTTGCCTCAGACTTTCGAGTCGATCCATTTCGACCCTTTTATTGATCTCTTCCTGAGACACGAGAGGGCCAAGGCGAATATCACTGAGCTGCTTGGCTTGAGTTGCCATGACAAGGGTGGCATTCGATCGACGTCCATAGTGAAGCATTGGAACACTTTTAGGGGGAACATTCGGGATTTGGATCTTCCTCGGTTTGTGCAGAGCTTCTGGATTCTTCCCGCAGCAGTCCACTCGGATCAACTACGGCTTACTCAAGACTTTCACTAATTTAGACCGCGTGCGATCTCTAAACTGGCCTAGGGCCATACTCGAACAAATTTATTATGGATTGGACGTCTGCTGTCGATGGTGGATGAAGGAATTTCGTGGGAGCCGCATACTCATCTTGGTATGCCTTTGCTTTATCTTATTTTACTTATGCTTTATTCCCATGATTATTACGATCCTATTCTTCTCGTGTTTGATGCAGTTGTAGGCTTTTGACTATGGCATCTTCCCACGCCCTTCGATGACCGGATTCGCGGCTCCTTAGGGTAGCCATCTTTTTGCCAAGTGGTTTGTGTGGACTTGGGGACGTCCTGGTTGGTCTACTAATGACTATCACCTTACTCTTCGTCGTTTGCAGTGAGAACATGTGTTTCACTTTTCCTCCCTGGTATTTAATTTGTCTCTTCATATTACTTGGTTGCCTTACCATTCCTTGGTAACTCATTTTAACTGTAGATGTTTATAGGGGAGTTGTGGTCTGTACTTCCACATCTAGAGGCCATAGTCACAGTCCAAGATAACATGGATCATTTGAGCTTGATGATGGAGTGTCCCGAGTCCTTGGAGTGGTATTTGGGAGAGTGGGTGAGAGATTGGAGATGCACCCCTCTTGTTGACCTTCCGATTCCCACGGCCATCCCTGGATCATATTTCTGGGTTCAGTATCTTCCGATAGATACTATGGCCCAGTTTGTCTATGGACTTGGTAGACACAGAAGAGCCAATGAAAAAGACTATGTGGAGTTTATGTAGAGGGAACTCCTACCTTCGCCGGCGGGTACTCGGGTTGCTGATGATCACGACATAGGATGATGATCCTAATCACGTTTCAGAGATTATTGGACACAGGGTCAAGGACTTTCGACGTGGCAGGATCGATGAACCCTCTGGCATCAGGGATCGATGTCGATTTCCCGGGAGGACCTCCACCTTGAGGTGGTCCTTCCATTGGGAGTGGCTTTTCTCGCATCCGTCGTGCTTTGCAGGTATATACTTTCTCAATTCATTGTTGCTATGCATTGCTCTGACCGCTTTTTTTTCACTTGTCCAGCCTAAGGAGAAGTGGCGTAGAGCCTTCATGGAGGAGACTGTCACTGGTGTCCCGAGTGAAGATTTCAGGGAGGGCCGGTTCAACATATCCATCCAGTCTTATAAAATTTCCTTTTAGGTTCGGACTGAGCAAATGGGATTGGAAATTGGGAGGGGTCGGTCTCAACTTGCCTATCAACCTTTTTCGCTTTTTGACAAACTTCATTATAGTCAGCGAAACTGTCAAGAGCCATGTGTTTGCGGTAGATAGGATGAGCTCCATCCAGAAGTTTAGTGATTATTTTGTAGACTTAACTTATCTTTCAACAAGAGCTCCTTTGCAGCCCAACGGGTATAGTAATCTCCAAATGACTCTCCTGGTTGCTGTCTCATACGTTCCAAGGTCTGAATGGTGGTCTGAATCTTGGTAGTGTAGGCGTATCTCTCTTTGAACAGTCTAGACAACTCCTTCCAATTTACTTTTAGACTATCCGGTTGCTCGTCCATCCAGTCGGCGGCGTCCCCTGTAAGAGTAACAAGGAACATCTTTGCCATCTGACGATCAGTCAGACCCTTCATCCTCATTATGTTCTCATAGTTGTTAATGTGTACTACCAGATTAGTAGTCCCCATAATGAGCTGGAAAGAAGGCATGTTGAAATTGGCAGGTAACATGTCATCTTCTGTTTCAATAACTGGTGGGGTGTCAATCTTTTTCTCCTTAAATATTGAGATTAGTTCTTGAATAGCAGCAGTTATAGCATCACCCCCAGAATTGCTTCCGGGACCTCCCCTTGGTGGGTTTTCGGGGTTTATTGGCCCTTCAGCAGGATTCGACCCATCATTCCTTACGACACTCTCTTCTTCACGGATTTCCTTAAGGAGTTCCTTCATCTCATCAAAGAAAGGACATCCCATTATAATGGAATTGACCGCCTGGTAAATCTCTGGACTGACGGGTGGTGGATTATCGGTTCCTAACATTCTGACTGGTGAAATTGATCTAATTCTGAAAGCTGACTTTCTCGTAAAACCCCACTGGATTCCTCAGAAATTCTAATAAGCTTGACTGACGGTCTCTCCCAAGCTTTGTTGTCGTAGTTCTTCCTTGCTCTTTTCCTGGCTGAGGCAGAAGGATGACTCAGTGAGACTCTGTTTGTGATATGTCATGATGCTTATATGGTGTATGCATTACAAATGAAAAGATGAATCTCATATGATGAATTGAAAAAGATCTTTGTTAGTATGCAGGTGTTAGTCAGAAAACCGGATAGTAGACTCATGGAGTTCTTCTGTGCGTAACCAAGTTGGTCTATTTGACCGAAGCAACTATGATTTCATTAATATACTAAAACTTTTACAAAATATAAACCTAGATATGGCGTAAATACTCACAAGACCTACACTACAGCTTTTATTTAATAGGATAGAGAGAAGAGTCCTTTAAAAAGGAACAACACCGCCTTTAGTACGGAAGTTCATCTTGCGGCCCCTTGCTCCAGGAATGCCATTTGCCACATGAGGAAGTCTACCCAACATATAATGTTTGCTGGTGTAGTCTTGGCAAAACATAGCTGTGTAGTACCATCTTTCCACAGGGGTAACCTTTAGTTTCAGAAACTTGATCCATAAGCGATACATGTCTGTTGCTTCTTCAGAGTCAAGATTCTCATAGTCAAGCGGTAAGACTTCTCGGGTTTTCTCCCAATGTTCGGCGTATGCTACTGGCCATTGATTATCAAAGACTGTGGAAGAGGGTTTATAGAGCTCAAGAGCAGGGAGTTCTTGTGTTATCCCATACTGACGGTGGATCCTCTCGGGGTAGTATCGAATATATCTGTGAAGACCACAAAGCAGAACACCTTTTCCTCCGATTGCAATGGTAGCAGTGGTGATGCGCCACCAAGGGCTTGTCCACATAATATGCTCATCACGGACTCTCTTGATTTGTCGGGTCCACCATTCAACAGGAATGAGTCCAGGGTGGTCAATCCTTTGGTTGTGTTCCGGTAGGTGTCTTGGGTGATAAAGCTGAAAATCCACAGTGGGCGATGGTAACATGGAAAGGTTCTCACAAAGCCAAAATTGGAGTAGCAGAGGACTTCCATAGTGGCAGTAATCCGATTGATACTTTCCAGTTTTAACAACATCCATAAATATGAGAGTTTCTGCTAAGACGACTCTTATGATCAAAGTTCATGGCTTTAACTGAGCGATCACAGAAAATAACCTATGGCTGCATGTGTACATGAAAGGATCCTCACATAAGAAGCACCTCACCAAGATTATTTTCATCAGAGTGATCCAACTCGGTGAGCCTCTTCCTTGATGGTAAAGTATCCTTTGGAGGATGGCGTGCATGTTTATGCCCGGGGAATTAGGGTCATTAGAGAACAGTCCTATCCAATCTGTTCTTGATATTCCACACCTGGCAGTAATGATTTGATCCTTATCCATGGTTGGGATTGGTATGGCCATCTTAGTTTCTTGGGTACATGGAATATTGAGGATTGCGCTAAATTCCTCAATTGTTGGACAAATCTCCATTTGTTTACAACGAAAAAAATTCTCTCGTGGGTCCCACCTTTCGATAGCCCCAAGTATAAATGAATGGTCAATCTCGTATTGAATGAGATGATGCATGTTAGATAAGCCACACGGTTTTAAGCGTTGCCAATCTTCATTGTTACGTCTTCGAGCTTAGTCTTGGAAATCAAAAGGGATTCCGAGGAGATGGATCATGGTGTTGTTCTCCTACATCCATGAAACAACAGCTAGTAAGTATTTATGTGAGATTTATAAAAAAAAGCAATGTTAAGAACAAGATATAAATACCTGAGAATAAACGTCCATAAGGTTACCCTACTAGGTCCATAGCCGACTAATCACACAAAAACAACATTTTAATACAAGTGTGCTAGTATGAAAATGTATCCTATGATGTGCTAATGAAAATAAAATTGGCTAGATATCGCCTTCAAACCGGTTACCCTACTAGGTCCTTTGTCGTTGTGAGCTTCCGGCTTCGTCATATGGGGCCATTTTGGATAACCATGCTTTGTAGTCCGCCCCAGTGATGGTGGGAACCGGTTGTCTCGGGTTGATGACCACATACTTAAAGTCTCTCTTGCCTCGGGTGATGATTAAAGAGAGGAAGCTGTCAGAGAACACATGGGTCGATCCCACCCTTTCAGGCTTTTCGGGAACAAGTTGGGGATAGCCATACTGTCGGGCGAATCTAGAGGGGCAACACCATAAGCAACGGTGTAGGCCATAGAGAAGGATTCCGGGCCCCCTGGTCTTGATGAGATACTCCTTGATGTCTAACCATGAGCTTAGCTAATGGACTTGGTCTTCTTGGAGTGTGTGGAATCGGTGATCCCAGGCATTGAATCGGATTTCCTGGTGAGGGCCTCGTTCTTTCAGTCTCCCTTTCATTCCTTTCGAGTTATACTTTGGACCTTTGAAGTCCATTAATATACCCAATTTCTCATAAAACCAGATGCATAGGAGAAGCGGACTCCCTCCTTCCTCGGGTTCACCCTTCTTTTCCATATCAAGTCAAATCAGAGTCTCGGCTAATATCACCGGATAAGGCGAGGCACCTTTCATCATTTGAGTGACGATCGAGACTAGTCGGAAAGAACAAAATCCGGATGGTTGCTCACATAAGAAACATCTGAGGATCATCAATGTCATCAATGGAACCCAACCCTTGTCTTTCGGGCCAATGAAATGAATTGTTTTTAGAATTTCATGAAGGTCGGGCCCTTGCTTTTTGAATATCCTCTTGTAGGCCGTTTCTCGGAGAGGGATTTCTCGATGGATTTTCATCTTCCAGGCTTGGGCCATCCAATGGTAGAGCTATGGGGGTATTTCAAGTGTATTGGAACCCCGTCAATGCGTTAAATTCTTCGATCATGGGACATAATTCTTGTTTTCCAAATCGGAACAAGTTAAGTCTCGTGTCCCAAAACTGCTTGGCGGCACGCAAGAGAGGGGTGTTTACACTATATGGAAGGTAATGATGAATGTACAAAAAACCGCAACTCCGAAGCCGGGTTAAGTCCAAATCCGGGGTTCCCTCAATGTATTGCTTGAAGTTTTTTTAAATGTCTTGGAATCTCATACTTCCTACAAACTAACCAAAAATGGGTGAGTTTGGATCGAAAGGAGTAAAAATCTTTTTAAAGGTGCATGATATGACATTAGTGTATTATTTGAGTTCCCATGAATATGAACCGATATCAGCGGTTGATCGGGTGAAGAACTCCATGAGTCGGTTCTTTTTTAGAAAACAGGTAAATGAGATGAAATGAATGAAGTAACACATAGCACACACAAATAGAGAAAACAAAAAAAAAAGGTCCTTATATCTCCCGCGAGGTAGAAGAGGCTCTATACCTAAGGTGGGGCTTAGTCTTTCCTTTCACCGAAGGATTGATTTGTGATTCAAAGAAACACATCATGTTTATGTTTTGGTAACTTAAGGGAAGTTGCTAAGGCTAAACCTATGCGTGGTAGATTTTGAGGTCCCAAATCGGGTTCCTAAATCTAGACACGAGGTGACCACGGTTCCCATGACTAACGTTCGGGGGAAGACCTGTCGTGGGTGGTTATCTTATCAAGAACTTCCGACCAAAGCCGGGAAAGCCTCTCAAAAGAAAAACCGGGGTTGTGTTTGATAAAGCTTAGACTCGATAAAAGAAAGCGCGAGATAAATGTTTTAAGGGTTATACTTGAGAAATGATCAAAACCGATAATTTTCTTTCGCATTGAGGAATCCTTTTCAAAAATTGATTTTAAGAAAACAAATTTTGAAAAGAATTTTTGTCCCCAGTGAAGTCGCCACTGTGAGGGCTTGGGGTTTTGAAATGGATGCTTGGATCCATGGTTTTCCAGTTTAGCGATTATGGTTCGGTGTAAACTTGAGAAAAACTATTTTAAATGTGATGTTTTGAAATGTTTAGGGAGTCGCCACCCGAGTTATCTTGGGAAAATAAAATGATACTATTTTAGCCCTTGAAAATAGATATCAATTAGAGAAATGGGTTCGTCAATGAGAGCTACTTAATCGGTTTTGATCTTAGCTTTAATCGATTTCCAAGTTCAAATTTTAAAAATTTTATCGATCTAATCTCGTTTATTTGCCTTTATTAAAGTCTGAGTCATTATTTAAGTCATTTTATCAAACAAACATGCAATTAAAATGGTAATTTACGCTAACCATGCATTTAATCCATTTCGGGTTAAGGATTATCAACATAAACACCCAAAACATAAATAAGGGCAAGAAAAGTAAATGTTAGTGGTTAGTTGTTAGTGGATCCACTATATTTTTAGTTAGTTTACATATTATATCATTTATAAATTCTGGAACAGTAACAAATGAGAATAAAAATGAATCTAGGGCTTTTTCGGGTTCATAGGAAATAAAGAATCGAAGTTCATATTATTTCACCCCCACAGATTCGAACCAAATCACGTCCCGAGGGACTAAAAGACATTCTAGAAGAGACTGTATGCTCATCGAAACTACTGAAGCATTGAAGGGGGCCTGCCGAAACCATCTGGGTTTCTCAGGGAAGGTGCCGATTCGGCACCAAAACGGATGGTCTCGGTAGGCCTATGGAGGATTTGGCAGAATCCCCAGCCCACAGATCCTCGACCGTAAATTAAAAAAAAAAGTTCTGAAACCAAAAATCAATGCAAATCATCACCAGAATGCTTAAAATCAACATTTAAACCTCTTAAAATCTTTAAAACAACTCAAAAACAAAGGAAAATTTGAAGAACATTCAAAGAAAACGAGTTCAAAACAAGAAAACCCGAGAATAAAAAGTGTTCAAAACAGTAAAACACATAAAACGCCGCAAACACTGATAAAAAAAGAAACTGCCGATTCCAACTATGGAGTGCCAAAACCACTAGGAGGCGTGCAGAATCGGCAATAAGGCCTCGGTTTTGGCAAGGCTATAAAAAGCCCAACTGGAACCGGTGAGCCAAGATACGGAAGCAGAGGGCTTCTAGAAGCCGAAAAATGCAAGAAGAAATAGAAGAAAACAAAGCAGAAATAAGAAAATCGCAAGAACAAAAGCCAAATCAGGTTTAGTGGGTTTTTTACCTAAGAGTTTTTTATTCTCAATGCTGGAATGTTGTTGTTTGAGTATCAATTTCAGCAGAATATTTTTAGGGGTTTTCAAAAGCCCCCTTTCCTTCTTATAAATGAGGGGTTTATAAAGGAAAATGGAGGGTTAGGATAGGTTTAAGAGAGTTTATAGGTGGACTAATCCTAAGGGTGCCACTTGTCACCTTCTCATTCCTTTCCTTAGTCCCTAAGAGATGCCAAATCAGCTACAATTTTAGTGGATATGGGTCTTATGGGCTTATGTCTTATGAAAGACTTAAGAGTTTATGGGAAGTTATAGGAAATTATACCATTTGTTTAGGTCTTTTTTAGGGATCTAATTTTAATACTAATAATTATTCTAGGAATTAATTAGCATTTTTAGGTCTCTAAAGTTTTCCTAATCAATTTAGGCATAATCTCGGGTTAGGGACTTCGGTTCTTGATTTTTGGGCTTTTTCCAAGCTTTGGCCATTTTTGGATATCGGAAAAGGCTTAAAATAAGACTAAAGGTCTCCTAAGGTTTTGGGAGGTAGTTTTGGGGATTTTTGGGGTTATTGAGAATCAAATTTAACTCGAAGGCATAACCAAGCTTTGATCTTTAAAGGAAAATTCCTCGAAGTTATCAAAGAGACAAGTCATCATCACCTCGCGACCAGGGACATGAAAATCTCGTGCTCACACTTGTGTTTTGGGTTGAACTTATGTTTTGTGTTTTCAGTTGTTCATGAAATACACTTGGGAGCGGCTTCAAGCTGAGATTAGGCTGAAGCAAGTCAATGAATTGCGGCTTATGCAAGCTCAAAGAAGGCTTCAACGAGCCCGGGCTCGTCTTGCGATGGCTGAAGCTAGAATTGCATAGTTGGAGACTTTGATGACCCGATTGCCAGGAGGAGCAGAGTTGTTACCTGCTGAGGAACAGGTTGAGGAATCAAACACCGATTACCATGATTCTGATTATGATTCAAGTGATGGTTCTGAAAGTTCTTCTTCTGGTGAGGAAGTTGAAGAGGCATAGGTGTCCTTGTGTAGGACTAGATTTAGTATTTTGATTTTTTTCCAATTTGGAATTTTGAGTTTCTCAATGTGAGAAAACACATTATGTTTTGGATGATTTGAGTATGGGGTATCCATATGGCTTTTGAATTCGGATGATTCGATGTGTTTGGAATGACAATTTTTTCGGTGTGACAATTATTTCCGAATGTTATTGGCATCCTATAGCGTGTCTATAGGTGTTTAAAGGGAATTTGACCTAGTGTTATAGGTCTCCTATAAGTGTTTATAGGATTTTTTATGGAAAAATGACCTAATATTATAGGTCTCCTATAAGTTATAGGATTTTTGATGGAAAAATGACCTAATGTTATAAGTCTCCTATAAGTGATTAAAATGACCTAATGCTATAGGTCTCCTATAAGTGATTATAGGATTTTTGATGAAAAATGACCTAATGTTATAGGTCTCCTATAAGTGTTTATAGGATTTTTGATGAAAAATGACCTAGAACATTTGGACGAAAATTTCCTTTAACAATTGGATTCTTCTCATTGGAACTTAGAACTCCCATCTGTTTAAGGACTAAATCGCCGGGTTTCAACGGTTGATTTCTGGATCTGACACGCTTGTTACAAGCTCTTGCCATGCATTGCTGATACATTTGTAGATGGTCTAAAGCCTTTAGCCGTTGCTCATCAATCAAATTCAATTGTGAGTGTCTTTCCTTCGCCCAATCATTCTCTTTCAATTGAGTTTCAAGAACAACTCGTAAAGACTTCAACTCTGTTTCCACTAGTAAAATTGCTTCCATTCCAAAAACCAGCGAAAATGGGGTCTGATCTGTAGGAGTCCAAATGCTTGTTCGATATCCCCATAGAGCAAAAGGCAATTTATCTGCCCAATCACGATAGTTGGTTACCATTTTGGACAGAATTTTATTTATTTATTTGTTTTCTGCTTCGACTGCACCTTTGGCTTGTGTCCTGTATGGAGAAGATCGATGGTGTTTGATGTTATATTTTTGCAACAAATCGACTGTTGCCCCTTGAAATTGAACTCTGTTGTCTGAAACGATGTGATGAGGAATACCATATCGAGCAAAAATTTGGCGCTCAATGAACTTGGCCATTTTCTTAGCGGTGATATTGGTATAAGATTCGGCCTCAACCCATTTAAAGAAGTAGTCAACTGCCACAATAATGAATCGATGCCCATTGGTTGATGATGGACAAATTTCACCAATAATGTCTATCCCGACACTAAGAAAGGCCAAGGAGTAGACAAATTCTGAAGCTCGGTTGGCGGTTGTGAACATGCGTCGCCAGATTGATGAGCGTGCTCACTGGTTTTATACCAAGTTAGACCTCTTTTGAAGCCTGGTATTTAGGAGTTGCCACTTAATTAAATTGTTACGGGTCAATTAAGAAAACCCTAAAAATGTAACCAGAGAAGGGTTCGGGGAACATGTCATGATTTTTATATTTGGACTAAACTTAATGCAGGTGAAAGGTGTTTTTTGGTTATTTGACTTGAG
>CAOJBJ011516042.1:0-11920 GCA_948291685.1 Euphorbia celastroides | reverse complement strand
TGATGAAAGGCAAAGTAAGGTTAACTTTGAAAAAAACAAAGTCACGATAACCTTCACCTATATAATATGTTAACTATTATGCGTTTTTCAATTAACAGATCATGCGAATTCATATTTATAGTTTTTATATTTGAATTTATTACCTATATCTTAATTATTTACTCGTCCTCCCACATTTTCCAAACAATATTTTTCTGGAAGTGATACTTTCATGAATTAAAAATTTGCAGTTCAGCAGAAAGAAACTACAGAAATATTAATCAATCATTCGACCAAAAAGTTGAGATCTTGTAACCAAAAAGAGCATGCTTTACATTCTCATATCACCATCGGTTCTTCGAGATTGCCTTCAATCTAATCTTTCCTGAAAATTTTTATAAAGAGAATCATTCGACCAAAAAGTTGCGATCTTTTATAGGCATACTTGGATTGAAAACCTATACCATTTCAGTTTATAAGACTATGATACAAGAAAAGTACAGGGACTGGAGAAAGACGATATAAATAGGGGTTCCGAAACAAATCTATAATGGCAGAGAAGAAAACGACAGAGGCATCTCTTTAGCCTAGAAACAGCCAACAGGTTGACTGATAGAAATAAACATGATTGAACGTTAATGATTTTTTATAAGTTTGTTTCAAGCCCGAAAATGAGTGCTCAAACCAGAGATATTTCAAGATTTTTTTTTTTTTTAATAATAAGGGGCATTTTGCCAAATTTGATGATTGTGGGGTTTGAACCCACAACCCCACACTTGTTGGATTTCCTAACAAGGTGGTGGCCACTAGACCAAAGCCTAGTGGTTAGACACATTTCAAGATTGATAATGCATTTGCATGAAATTCCTGAAAACAAAAATGCAAATCATAGCTTTTAAAGTAATAATAAATTTTAGAAATCTCCAAAAGCATTGAGACTCGAGTCAATCAAGAGCAAACACATGATAACTCGTACATATCGCTCATTGTAAACCAAAATTGGACTAAATTGTAGAATCACACAGTTAAAATGATTTGCAGAGTAATTATACAAAGAGGAAAAACAAAAACTCCAAGGCAATACAAGAAAACGCACAAGCTAAAAGAGAGATTAGTGTAGAAATTACCCGTAGAGTTCTTCCATGGTATCTTTCAAACGTTCGACATCAGCACCGACAATTTCAGCTGCCTTTTTCCCATTTTGGAATAGAATAAATGTTGGCTGTCGACCAAGGAAACAGTCAGAAATTACTTTATGTTATACACATGACAGATAAGATAGTCAATTAGTCAAATACCGAATAAATTAACTGGTGGTGAGACAACTTTCTCGACTGTTTAGAGATACCAAAGAATTGGAACTATAAAGTAGTTATGTAGTATGGAGATTTTGTGCATGATAATATTACAAGTCAGCTTGAAAATTATGATTAAGGCCAATAAGGCCAAACCTAAGCATTCTAATAAGAGGAGTTAATAGCTTATAGAATTCGGGATATTGATAGTAATCCTTTTCAATGTCCTGAATAAACTAAAGGAGATGAAAACTACAAATGCCTAATGAGAGAATATAAATTGACTGAATAAACAGTCAGATTTGTTATCATGAGCTCTACAAACATATTAAAAATCGTCCTTGAATCATTTCACAAAGCCTATGTGATTAATATTCTGGCTACCATATAACTTTATGCATAGAAATGCCTACCTAGTATGGATTTATACAGCCCTTTAAGGGATAAAAATAAGGGGAAAATTGGAAGATACTTGTTCTAGAACGGTATAAGAATAATTTAGCCAATGGAAAATGAAAAACAAGTGATATAAAACATGAATGAAACAATCTTTCACAGCAAGCATGCTCATCTTACTGCTTTAGATGCAAAATACCTTCAAGTCTAACCAACTGAATTTGCTAAAAAACTGAACTTGCAATGTAATTAGTCCATTCATGTTGTCTTGTAGCAGGCTCTAAAATCAGGATTACCGCAGAAAGAATACTATAATATATCTGGCAGTATTTTGCCAATATCATCCTATCTTAGTGATACAATTATTAAGTTTCTTATTAAGGCTATATCATGTGCAAAAAGTCATTACAGTTTCAAGACTGAGGAGTGAAATATACGAAGCCTTTATTTGAAAAAATCAAAAATCAAAAATCAAAATTTATAACCTACAATAGTGAGCCATCCTCTCTCCACGCTAATCATTTCAAAGGACAAATTATCAACGGCCATACAAAAGTGAACCTAAAGTAAAACTACGAAAGCATCCATTAAGAAGTAACTATGCCAATTGATTTAAAAGCACAATCAACCTGCAATAACTTAAACACAAAATCAAATAATTCAGATGAAACAAATGAGTTTCTGATGGAGAAAAAGCATCACAACTTTAAAAGAATACAAGAAAGGAAACAAATGAACTTACCACAGCAGAAATAGATAATTTGTTCAATACATTTCCAAGGCCTTTCTGCAAATCAGTTTAACAATAATTAGTTCCGGGGAACTTATAGATGCATGACTAACGATGCTACAATAACTTTTACTCTCAACATCCAGTTTCTGATTTATGAAACCACCCAGGCATAGCTCAATAATTCATTAGTATAAAAAGTAGAGCGTCATGACTTGCCCTTGAACAACAATATGATCCTGATTATTTATCTTACACAACAAAACAGCACTTCTCTTCATATAATAATTAAGAAGGATTGAGAACAGTTCCAATTAATAAAACTACCAATCTCTCTAAGATTCAGGCCATTGATGCAGGGCACGTTGTTATATGCTCAGGAGAATGCCATGCTCTGGCTTCTGCATAATTTAATCTTCCTACAAATCTAAACTAGTAGTACTTGTTTTTGCATTCCTCAGAGCTCAAAAGATTCATTTTTCATTTGACTCGACCAAGCAAGATTATGAAAATTGGCACGGTGATTTTTATGGATATAGCGGGAAAACAATATCCAAAATCATATAACAGCCATTATACCTGGTCAATGTCAATCTTATAAGTTGTAACATCAGGGTATTTCTTGGTTTTCTCTTCAAGAATGGGAGATATGAACTTGCCTAGAGAGATAAACAGCCCAAAAAATCAACCAACAACTCAAGAAACCCAACTTTACTTAGATACTTGAAAAAACAAAAAGAAAAAGTATCGGCCATGAACTTACAAGGCCCGCACCATACAGCAGTGAAGTAGAAGATTGCCGGCAGACCCTTATCTGATCCAAAACCAAACATTTCACACAACTCAAATGCAAATTACAATCTCCCAAAAAAACAACAAATATGCAACAGAAGCAATACCTTGAACATTTTCCATCGCGCTATTGAATTTTTCTTCTGATTGGACGACGACAGTGTTAGATGAACCTGCACAATCAATTTCAACATTAATTTCCATTCTAGCTATAAGAACATAAAAAGCGAAAAAGAAAGCGAAAACTACCAGAGGAAGAACAAAAGTTTCTCTGATTCTGCACAGAAGAGCTCGAGAACTGATTTCGAGTAGCTGCGGAGAAATCATTGGAAACCAGCGATCGAACTGGAGACGAAATCAAATTTGAAGAGACATCGGCTCGAGCTGAGATTGAAGCTTCGAAGAGGCGGGAAGAAGACCGGATTGAACCGGAACTCCATTGAAATCGCCGACTGAGAACTCGCCGGAGCACCGAATTTCCCCTCATTACGGCGACTGAGGTTTTTTCTTCAACTTCTGTATGTAGGTCAGTAGGTGGCATAAATCCAAGGGAGCAAATTGTTGGGCTTGGGCTTAGTTTTTGGGCCCATTTATCAACGTTTGTTGGGCCAGTTTTGGGCCCATTTATCTATAGCTGGTGAAGTTTAACATTAAGCACTAAACGTTTGACATCTTTTGTATTGTTACCCTGAATTTAGCAATGTGATTACTTTTCTTTTTTTGGTAATAGCAATGTGATTACTTTTCTCCTTAGGATATCTAAGATGTTTTATTAACCTTGCAATTTGGATTGGCGAAATTACATAACTATTTTCTCATTCATGACAATGAAACAAATTTATTGTACCAATCGGGTATACCTCAATTGATACACTTTCCAATATTTTGGTGTGAGCTATTGGATTCGAAATCCAGCCTATATATTAATTATTAAAAAAACAAATTTATTTAACCATTTAAATATCAAGTTGTTGGAAAGTTGTTCATGAAAATTTTTCAATAGTTTATCTTTTGCACCACGTAACATGTCACTACATGTAATAACACAAAAATGGGGTTGACAAATTGAACTTATAAAAAAAGATTAATCCCCAATCAATTAAAATACATCCATATGTAAAACAAGTTTTCCAGAGTTTGATGAATGAAACATTTCACACTAGTATAGAATTCATATACGATTTGTATCAAGATGAATGAGTAGTAGGAATCCATGTTAGTGATCGATTCTTCAATTTAGATCGGCAGCCATCTTCAGATTACATAGAATCAACTCTAATATTACTCTCCCTCTTCATTATGGTGAAAGAATCTTGGGTAAATTTCAAAAACCTCTCTTGAAGTTTGACTCTTTTGTAAAAACATTCTTGAGATTTTTTTTATAAAAGTAAGGGTTTCGAACTGTTTCAAAAACTTATTTTTCATTCAAGGATAGTTAAGTGATGACATGGAAGGGGGTATTTTTGTCAAACTATAAATTTTTACCCAATACCGTTTAACCCTAAAAATAAATCCTGTCGGAAAAATGGGATTCCGGTCGATTCCCGTCGCTTTCAACCCCTTCCCGTCGATTCCCATCAATTTTTGTTGATTTCAATCCATTTCCGTCGATTTCAACCCCTTAATTGAAAAATAAAGAGTAATGTTTAAAATGGTTATATAAGTTACCCATCATAGATTATACTCATTGAAAATGAGCCCATATATAAATTTTGTTTTCCAATCAAAATTAGTAGTTATAAGTGTTTAGTGATCGAACAATTACTTTAATATGCTTATAAAAAAAATAACAATATTTAAAAAACCGCAACTACGTGCAATAGCAATAATATCAATTCACTGAACTTGATTTTAAGAAAACATGCAAAAAGAATACATAAAAAAATTGTTCCGCTACATAAGATTTTATATGAAATATTAAAAAAAATAGGATTTTATATGATATTGAAGAGTGGGAACACCATGAATTCCATTTTAGATAATGGATTATCTTAACATATATCCAATATGCTAATTGTTAAGAATCTTAAGATACATGCAATTGATAGTTATTTTTTATCTTTCTTTCTCCAAATTGCATCTTTCAAATATCAAATAACAAATATATAATTGAGTATAATTAATATTTAAAAAATTATTAAACTCGCCAGGTAGTTGGAAGATTTCAGAGCTTAAGTGGAATTTAGGCGATGCTTAGGTATAGCTTGATTGAAAACATAAAAGAATTTATATTTTTAATTTTATAAAAAAAATTAAGTAAACTAAAAACTTAATTATAATATAATAAAATACTAAAAAATCATAATTTGGTTAATTATTTTTTAAATAAAGAGTCCATTATTCTTAAAAAATTTGGCTTAAACGGTTGCTTAAGTAGATTTTCATAGTACTAGCCAACCTATCGTGTAAAAAGTGTATTAGACGAAAAAATGCAGCAGTGTTATAACAGTCTCGGCTTTTAAAAATACGGGTTACCATTTTATAATTTAGAGATGATAAACTTTGCTCATTACTATTTATACGCATTAACTACCAACATGGACGGAGCTAGGTTAGGACATAGTGTGGCCACTGCCACACCCCAGCCATCGAATTGCCATGTAGTCCATGTATTTTGCCCCATGCCAACATAATTATCTGGGTAGTCCATATATATACCATTCACAGTATAATTACTAAATCATAAGTTTTAATTGGTGGATGTTCTATTTCTTTGTCTGAGAGAGAATTAATTCTTCTCACAATGCTTTAGCTCATTTTATGCTTTTCAATTTTTATATTAAATATAGACTTTTGGGAGAACACATATTCAATTACATTTTATATCTATTTTCTTATTAGCCTTTCTTGTGTAGATGGTACATTAAATTTCTACCCAGAAAAGCAGAAAATAATAGCTAGAGTATATTTTCATGGGTTGAAGATTTTCTTAACGTTACTTCTAAAAATTATTTTCGCTATTAATTTTTTTTTATCAACAAGATGATTTTTAAGAAAAACTTTTGCCCCTGCAGTGGACAAATTCTGGCTACGCCACTGCCTGCAGGCCCAACAAATATTTCTAATAAAGAAATTTATTATTAAAATAATCATTACACATATAATTTTTTCAGAAGAAAAGTAAATTAAATTGTAATACTTACGATTAAAATTTATTTAATATCCAAATTTCATAAAGAAGCAAAGTATAGATGAATTTGGTTATTAGATTAAAATTGTTTACAACGAATATATTAAAATAAAATATTGTACCATACACTTCCTTTTTTAAAATATTATTAACTTTACATCAAACCCCTACTTATTTCTAAATATGTGACTTTCAACTTTTTAATTTTTTTTTTGCCTTTTTTTTATCCTTTTCTGCACCCTCCTTCCCTCTCTCCAGATGTCACTATCAGTATTCTCTCTCTTCATTAATTTCAATTTTAGAATCTTAAAATCGCTATATCTCTCAAATCGTTGATTTTTTGGACTCGGTTCTTTAGAATTTTTTGTTTGTTTTATTTTTATCTTTAAAACAAGATCCATGATGACATACTTTTGACGAAAAAAAATCGAACTATAGATTTTTCCACATAACGATCTATAATGTTATAGATTTCATCTATAATGATCTATAAGGATCTATGATGTTATGAAAAAGATCTATAATGCTATAGAAATGATTTATAATGATCTATAATATTCTAGAATTTTTATAAAATGTCATATATGTTACAAAACGACATTATAGATCGTTATGGGTTTGCAAAATGACATTATAGATCATTATAGTGACATTACAGGTCATTATAGATCGTTATATGTTTGTAAATTGATATTATAGATCATTATATGTTCGTAAAATGACATTATAGATCATTATAGGTTCGTAAAATGGTATTATAGATCATTATAGATCGTTTTAGATTTACAAAAATGACATTATAGATCATTATAGTTTCGCAAAATAACATTATAGATCATTATAGGATAAAATATTATAGGTTAGTAAAATGAAATTATAGATCATTATAGATTAGTATTGGTTTATAAAATGACATTATAGATCATTATAGATTAATAAAATGAATTTTTAGATCATTATTGGTTACAAAATGACATTATATATAATTATAGAACATTATAGATTATTTTGGATTGAAGAGGGCTCTTAATAAATTCACAAAATGAAACTAAAACAAACTTAACAAATTGAAAATCTCAAAATGAAATCTTGGAAATCAATATTGTGAATTAATATGCCGCCACTCAAAGCAAAATAATCCAATTAACAAAACAAAGACACAACACCATAATCAAATTAATATTGAAAAACTTAAAGATAACACATTGCAAATCTCAATCAAGTGATACAAAACCAAACAAAAACAGTGTTAATTATTTTTAAAAAAACAAACAAAAGCAGAAACAAGAGCATACGACACAAACGGGACCGATGACGGCAGAGATAACTCCGGAGGACACGAGACCGATAACGGCAAGGCTGCAGTGTCAGAATTCGCAATTGGCAACAATGGTGTGGGCTTCGATGACGGTGACGTGGGCTTTTGATGTCGACGACGGCGGCTGATGCGAGATCTGCAGAGTCGGTGGTCGGTTCAGATCTGATGGACGACGAGGACAACGGCGACGATGGAGGTGGCTACGATGATGGGAACGACGACGGAGATGGTGACGGTGATGGTGGAAGGGAACGACGATGACGAGTTGCGGTGAGGGATTTTCGACGAGATCTTGGATTTTCGAGTCAAACGATGAAGGTGGAGCGACATAGGCGGTGAGGGATGGTCGACGATGACGACGAAGAGAGGAACGACAGGGAACGACGACGGAGCTGGGTAGGGCGGCGGTGGTCGACAAAGAGAAGGAGAAGAGGTGTAATCAAGAAGAAGAGAGTGAATAGTGTTTTTTTGCAAAATTGAAACCGAAACAACATAAAAAAATAGTTAAAACTTTAGGATACCGTGGTGCCTTAGATTTTTGTCCATTTTCAACGTAATTGATGGTTTATCCCAAATAAAATCAAACTTGGCCCAAATCGGTCCATGAAAACGGGCCTAACCCGGCTCACGAACAGGTCCCTGGTAATGTTAGATTCATCTTCCAGTTTGTTGTCTAAAAGGAGGCAACAGAAAAATAGAAAAGGAAAGAAGAGGAAAAAGGGAGGCTTGCCCTTTGGTTAAGGCGGCCAAAGCTCTCATCTTTCAACAAGCAGAGATTCACCTGTCAATTCCTCTTCTTCAATCATGCAATTTTCAAGGTTTGATCTGGTTTTCCCCCAATTTCTCATTTTCCTAACTCTTTTAATTTGAATTGAAGAATCCTTGATTTTGATTTTCTCTCTGGATAATTTCTGTTTGGTGGATCTTATTGTAGCTGAATTTCTGGTTCTTATGCGTTGATTTGATATGGGTTTTCTCAATTTGATGCAGGATTGACGGGTATCTTCTTTCTGATTCTAGGGTTTCTGCTTAGCCCGTAAATGCATCTCTGTAGATTCGTCCCTCTTTGGATTTTTCAATTGATTGCTTTTATGGGGTGAGTTTTTCCCTTCTGTGATTCTGTTTGTTTCCCGAGAAAAAGAATAACAGGAAAACGAATTTTCATTGTCACAATTGAATATAATCAGCTCTATTTGCTTGTTTTTACTTTCTTTGCTTTGCTTTTTTGAGTTTTTCTTTTTTCTGCCTGAAACATTAGAGACAGATTCAAGTTTTATTCTATTATTTGGTTTGGAATCTTATGTTTTGGTGATTGCTTATTCTGTAAGCGAACCGAACAGGAACTTGTTTCGGCTTTTAGGCTTTGTTATTTTGTCATTCTTTTCTTCAAGCAATGGTCAATCTAATCGCCTCTGGATTTGGTTATTCTTTAGCAAAGGATTTTTCATTTTTGTGTGAGAATTATGATCTTCAGCTGTTGTTTGCCTACACAAACCGAGAGGTGCATCGAGAACCCGTGTTGTTCGTTTGTCTTTTTTTCCGGTGTTTGTTTTCGGGCTCTTGTTCTTGTTGCCATGGATTCGATTAAGAATAAATGCAAGGGTTTTTTCGGTGTGAGTATTTGTTCCTTATTTTCTGGTCTCACGAGTTCAATTTGGATTGTGAACTTATGCGAATTTATCGTTGTGTATGTAGCTAAAGTGTTTCAATTTAACTTGTTTTTAATTTTTCCCCTATGGATCTCGAGTTCATGGTCTTTAATAATATTTGTATTTCTTCATAAACTGTGGAGATGTTTTTGGTAGGGCATATTATTAGTTTTACTAGTTATCTTTTTTTTCTTTGACACTTTCTTGTATATAATTGTTGCTATGCTATTTTTGTATGATAGATGTAATTCGTAGTTTTTGTGATTATATTGGTGAGAGTTTTGCATAAATATTGCAGCTGGAGTGTAGCTTTGTTGGATTTTCATAATCTGTGTTATTTTTGTCCAATTTGCACCACTAGATATTGAATTAGCTAATTACATGAGATATTTTGGTAGCCATTAGGACTCTCATCACTTTTCGGGTTATCAGTTCTCTCATTTCACTTACTGCCCCCCTTCTCTATTAACCGCCTCGTGTTGCCCTTAAAATTGCAAAAAGTGCACCAATTGGCCCGTGAATGCCACATGTCAGCTTCTAGTTGGAGAGAGAATATGGTAAGAATGACAATTTTTGAAAAGTGAAAAACCACGAGAAGCTGACATGTGGCATCGAGGGAAAATTTAAGGAATATCATAAACATTTCATCGAACTGCAATTTTTCGTTATGTTATTTTTATGTGATGGAATATCGGGACTAATCGTTTTTTCAGTTGAACATGATTTGTAACAGAGCAGAAGTTGTTTCGGGTGCTGCGTGAGACCAGCAACAGCTGCCCCAATTGGTAAAACATCAAAGAGACTGAGAAACCCGGACCCTACCGCTAAACAAGATAGCACATCCGACCAATTTTGGAGCACGAGCCCTGTTGAAATGGAATCCCAAAAGAATTTTCCATCGGTCGGTTCAATAAATCAGCCACTAGATCCATTGTCTAGTGCCGGTGCCAGCTCGAGCAATCCTTCCGAGTTTGTAAATCAAGGCAAGTTTCGCACTTTTAACTATTTGTATTTGGTACTTGTTGAATATTTAGTCAGAGATGAACTGAACTGAATTGAATTGAACTTATTGGCTGAAACTTGTTGAAATTTATGGGAACTTAATGAATTTAGAAGTGACATCGAACTTATTAAAACTTGTTGCAATTCAAACTTATTGTAATTTATTTGAAACTTATTGAAACTGAACTTGATGGAAATTTATTGAATAATACTGAACTGAATGAAAAATAAGTTGAAAAGAATAGAGCCTTAAAGGGTAAATTTTTCGGTTTGCTGATGTTTCTAAGAAACGAATCAGGTCTCATCCTTTGGCAGCAAACAAGGCAGCAATGGGTTGCAAATAAGAAGCCTCGAAACCCGAAACAAAGTCGGGAACCCACAATAAGGTGAAATACTTTTTCTTTTGTGAAGTGTTGGAAATCTTTTTCTTGAAACATGTAGTAATTCTGAAACTTGATAATTTCGGTTTTTCTGAATATTCTCGTACTGCAGTTGGAATGCGAGTTATGAGAGTTTACTCGGGACAAGCAAGCGTTTCCCTCAACCTATACCATTGCCTGTAAGATTTCTCACTCATTTTCTATGGATTTATTGTAATTTGTGAGAAAATTCTCGATTTCTGATTGGTTGCGGGATATATTTATCGATGGCAGGAAATGGTGGATTTTCTTGTAGATGTATGGGAACAAGAAGGCCTATACGATTGAAAACTCGAATATTTTAGGGAAGCAAACCCGGACCCCGAGCAACAACTCTTTTGTTTTCCACATTTAGCTGCTGTGTTGTTTGACAAATCACAGATGCCACTTGATCCTACAATGATTCATTTATATGTATAATTTCCATTGTTCTTTGGTGAATTTACGCTCTTGTTCTTTGATAGCGGATTCGTCTTGTAATAACCAATTTGGTCTTAATTATTTTAAGTGCAAACCTTGCTCGAACGATCTTTTGAAATCTGTACAACGGAGTTTGGACATTCTCTCACAGTTGAGATCTTGGCACTAGCAAAGTTTATACCTTAAAAGTGAGTGTATTGAAAGCGTCTTGAATGTTCAAAGTATCTAGTCGTTCGAAACTGAACTGGTTCTATTTCTACTTTTCGTAAGCGAGCCTGGGCTTTTTCTAGCTGTTCAAAGGCCTTTTCCCGTAGTTCTGAATTTCGAATAGTACTAATGTAGGAATAAGGTTCAAGTTTACTGGTTTATTAGGATGACTCTGTTGCATACATCGCTGCACTTTCACTTGACACTAATCATAATGATAGACGGCTTGTCTCGTTGTGACTTTTTCTTGAATTTTCAAAACTTCTGTCACTCGATCCTCACAGGGTGCTTATTGATGAATGAGCCGGCGACTCATAGGCAGTGGTCTGGTTAAGGGAACGCACTGGAGTTGTAGCGAAAGCGAGTATTCATAGGGCAATTGTCATTGTCATTGCTTATGGACCCAAAACTGGGTGATCTATCCATGACCATAATGACGCTTGGATGAATTCCTTATTTATTTATTTAATATCTCTATTTAAGTTCTATTTAAATATTTTCTATCGAAATTCTATCTAGTTAATTTGAAATTCTATTTACTATGTTAATTTAATTTTAATATTTGGTAAACGGTAAATTAAAA
>CAOJBJ011515986.1:0-12645 GCA_948291685.1 Euphorbia celastroides | reverse complement strand
TAGTTGTTGTTTAGCATACCATCATCCTTTTTGAATATAACTCATTCATCTTGCTTCTTGCTCTTGGAGCTATGAGCTTACTTTGGCAACAAATGGTTTGCTGATCTAAGTTTTGAGTTTAGTCTGTTGGATTTCGCTTTTGTCAAGGGTAGATTAATGAGTAGCTTGATTTGAAGATTTGGCATTTGGGGTCTCTTTCTTTATCACCGACTTCCTTTTTCTGGTAATGGAAACAACATTTAAATGCAATGGTTTGTTCCCATGATTGATGATTCTTTAGTTCAGCGCTAACAACCCTTTTGGTTGATTGCGCTATCTGCTGCTTTTTAATTTTTCTAAAACTGAATAATATACTTGTCATATAAGTAGGCTAAGGCGAAGTTTTTTGCTGTCATTTATGAAGTATTGCTTAAGATATGTTTGTGCATTTTTCATGCAGATTAGAGGGAGGTTTTTAAGTTCATCTGACAACTATTTTTCGTTCAAGGAGTCAAATAGTTAATATAAACAAATTCTGATGAATTTACAACTTGCCATTGATTTTGATGTTTTAATAAAAGACATGAAGCTTTAGCTCACAATCCTTTGTAAATTCGGCCCCAGATTTTCCATTTATGTTGCTTACACTTTCTACATTCAGCCTAGGTAGCACCGAAACGGATACGGGCATGACACGGAAACGGAAAGTGACACTAGGAAACACCATTCTTAAAAGAATATAGGCTAGGAAAATGGGGACGTGTCAAGTGTTGGTTTCTGACACTGACGCGAAACTCAGAAAGGCCAGTGTCTACGAGTTTCTGTGCTACCTATGATTCCGCTGCCCCTTAGCTTTTGTCTGAGGTTCATAAGTAGCTTGAACCAGATTATCTGGTATCTAATTATAGTTTCGGGGCTCTGTGAAAACTAAATTGGGGAATTTTAATTGAATAAAAATTAAAGGCTTAGGGGCATTTTTTCATGTTAAACATTGTTTTTTAATGAACTATGCTCTTAGTTTTGCTGTATTTAATGTTGGAAATTTTTTTAACATTTATATATTACTTTAATGTATAGCTACAATTTTTTGGCTGTATAAGGATGTGCGATCATTGTACTTCATTATTATTTGTGGCAGAATTATGATAACTATTGTTAATGCCAATCAGCTGCTAATTGTCATCATATCATGCATTTCATCACCTTGTTACTTTGAAACTAAGCTATCAATTATGCTGATTTTCAAGACAAAGCAGGTCAATTTCTATATATTAGTCTGGTTTCTGTGGTTTATTCTGGTGTATGGGAGTTGTTACAGAATGTAATGCCTGTTATAAGAGTGAGTATTTACATGCAGTTCTGAGGATGGAGCAAGATGTTGAAAAGTTTATTAAGGACCCGACACAACAACAATTAGAATTTCAGCAGTTGCCTACTTCATATCTACGCTTGGCTGCTCACCGTGTGGCACAGCATTACTCATTGCAGTCAATGGTTTTGCTTGACAATAATTTACCTGATGGTTCAGGCTCTAGGATCATTGTACGCAAGGCTTCTGAGTGTAGGCTGCCTCTAATTCGATTAGCAGACATCCCTATAAGTTTACCATCAGAGAAAAGTGATGTCCTTAAAGTTGCTATTAAACAAAGACCTCAAAAGCAGTCTCAAGTTATCAGCAATTCTAATTCGAATTCATCGAAGGCTAATAGCTCTAAAAGTGTGGAGGAAAGGAAAGAGGAATACAACAGGGCACGTGCCCGGATATTTAACTCTAATAGTTTTAGCCATGCTACTGGTGCAAAAACAGAAATCGAACCAAGATTGCAGGATGGCTCCCAACATGGTGCATATGGTAATCTGAGGATAGAAGAAAACTCTATGCCTGGAAATTCATATATGAGTTCTGGTAGAGCTTCTATTGAATCTTCTTCTGGAAGCAATCGATTGGCTAAAACTAGGACGGAGAAGGAACCGGTAAGGTACAGACCAAATAACAGGGTGGCGATCTTTCGAGACCGTGAAAATGAGAAGAAAGACCCTGACTATGATCGGAGCTATGATAGGTATGATGTCCAATACTTCATTTCTTAAGTACCTATTGTCTTAGAATAGAGGAGAAGAAATATGTGATGAAATAATAGGATGAAAAACTTTTATGGGCAAGTTCGTGGTTAGTCTAAGACTTTTGGTTATGAAGTGGATGAGAAAAGATTTTTCAAGAGAGAATATAATATGCCTGTAAATGGTTTGGCATGTTAAATATTTAGAAACCACTTGCAGTTTAAAGCTCACAGTTTGGCTCTGATAATTCAACTGATTGCTTGTATCCAGGTATATGCAAAGGTTCGATCCTGGGTTTGGATTCAATGGAGGACCTTACACCATGCAGCCAATGTATACTCCTGCATTGAACTACAACAACGAATTTCCACAGCTTGGCTCCTCCAGTCACAGCCCACAGATGTCTTCTGAACATCAACCTCGACCACTTCCTCAACATATACCTGCCCCGTGGGCCGCCCCGTCATCCCCTGCTGGAATTGGTTATGGTCATCCAGAAACAATGATGCCACCATTCAATCCTAATCATATTGGTGCACATTCCGCATCTGCCATCTATCTCCATCCATCCCAATATCCCTGTCAGCACCCTGGAATGCCTTTTATCCATTCTCACGAACATGTTCAGCCTTTCTCACAGGTACTAATACGGCTGCTACTCATTTTTCCTATTAACTCTTGTATGTTGCTTACTCTTTCTTTCATTGTTGGGAGTGGGAGGAGTATGACATACATATTTTGTTCAAATCATGTATTATGTGATTGAATTTCCCATTAAGACCAATTTGTTGCAACTTATATTTTGATCTATGTTTTCTGATTATTTTTATGTTACTAAGGTCATGATATGTAATAACCGTAACTTGGAACATGCTTTTCTCAATGGAGATAAAAACATTGAAGTGATTATAACCTTGAATCTATTAAACCTTACATGTGATTTTTATTGTGCCAATTGGGAATCGTCTATTACAAATATTGCCTGAATCTGGTGTTCCCATGAAAAGATTAGATCTAAGTTCTTGGTGGTCAGTGTGTTGCAACTAATGCCATGTTTTGTTAACATGGGTAAATGTTCCATTCGGGTGTTGATGCTAGAGTGAGCATATTTCTCACAATATCTCTAATTTTAGCTTAGCACATGCCTTGCTGAATGAACAGAAAATGTTGAATGAGTAGTTGTAACTGAATCATTTAGTCCTACATGTAGCATTTTACTTTCAGAGGTTATGGAGCATCTTGTTTGATAAATATTTAATTCAATGCCTATAAAATTACTCGAAGTATTCATCTTCTTTTGTGGTGATTTCTGTTTGTCGTGTTCTCATTCGACTTATGGATTTAGACACTGTCAATCTTGTGTTTCTACAGTCTCATCAACAGCAACCTGATGCAAGTTTTGGTTTAGCCCGGCCCCGTTGAGGGGCCCGGGTCACGCCTGCACCCTGCCAGCATGGATTACTGCTCTGAATCTGAGCTGATACAGAATGAGATCATATATTATCTGGCAGGAGTGCAGGCATTGTGGTCCCGAGTTGGATGGGAGTGGGCATATTGTATTATGTTCCATTCTGCTCCTCTCGGGGCCAGTTGAAGCTTCTTTCATAGAAGCAACATGGCTCGGAAGATCAATGGTGGAAATGATTTGAGAGCCTTCTTTCACAACTGATGATGATGAAGAATGGATTTAGGACAAGAATTCGAGCTACAGATGCGTGTTCTCTTTCTGGCGAAAGGTTTGTTCTTGTTCTGCAACTCTACATTTCGATTTTGGGTTATTCATGTCCATTTGTTTATTATCTGCTAGTGATAGTATTTGGGCTGGTGTAACATTGAAATGTTGGATTTTGAAAGTGCTTGCTATGATTGTTTCCCTTATTTCAACTTTCAAGGGTCTAGGCTTTATGTTTAAAGTTCAGGGGCTATATTGCAATGAAACTGCATTGTTTTTTTCTTTTGCAAAAGAGATTATGCAATTCAGTTGAATCTAGTTTAAGAAAGTAACAACTCTAGTTTCTAGTACTCGTAGAAATCATAATAGATTATACAAGTCAATTGACCTATATATGTGCACTCTTGTAAAACCCCTTGGTATTTAAGTGCATATCATATTGTTTACTCAAGTAATCTTTGAACTAAATTTCAACAATCTGGATGAAAATTCGTCCATGGGAACCAGAAAATGGGCTGGGAGAGTAGCAACAAGTTGAACATTGTACGTTGAAAAAAGTTGACAGTTACAAATTTTGAGGCGAAATCGGACTTACATTAGTGTTGAAAATAGTTATGCTTTTCCAAGCTTGTAACCTCCTGGATGTTTTGTAGATATATTAGTGTTGTTTGTTCTCTCTTAAGTACACTTAAGCATTTTTATTAATTGGATATTAAACAGAATAGTAGGGGTGTTAAGAGTATGAATGATGATGTTTCCAGGCAGCAGCACGAAGAGCTTGTAGCTGATGGTATTGTATTTATAGTTGAAGCAGCTTAGTTTCATAGATGGCACATCTTTTCAAATGTTGTGTTAGTTGCCTTGTCGTTAAAAATAATGAAACGGAACACTATGAACCCTCTTGGATTGTAATGGTATCTTCAAACACTAGTATTTTCTGTTTCCAATTTCTTTGCTTTGTTGCTGTATCTTAATAGTTCCGTGATTTTGTTCAAGTGATTGTTGAATCCTTGCCTTGGAATAACTGGAATAAAATGGATTAATATTGGTGGGATCTGATCCATTATCAGAGATCGGTCCTAAACCTGATGGACCATTCCTTTTTCTAGTTCTACTCCTGATATATGAAATGTTGGATTTCAATAAATTGATTCTTAGGAAATTAAGAATCAGACCATTTGTGCTTACTTCAACAAAAGAAGTGCGGGCCTCCTCGATAGAAGAACTTTTTTTGTCTTGATCCCAATTCAAGACTAAACAAGTACGAACTAATTGAATATTTGTGTCAGAAATTCCCCGAATTGGTTTACTATTTCCATAAAGAATATAATTGCTTCGACCCCATCTAGCATGGATTAAGGTTTGATTGGTTGGTTGTTGTATCTTGCTTCAGATTTTTCTTTTGGAATGTGCTCATTGCTTCACATGTGCTTAAATAATGTTAACTACCTCTAAGAGTGGTGATGATTTGCAGTTAAAAAAGCTGACGCCTACAAGAATGGTATATAAATGTTATGTGATGCCTATGGTTTTATACGAAAATGTCTGCAAAGAGGATAAAAAAATTTTGGAAATACATATAAACAGATTTGATTTCGCTATCAATAAAAAAATTGTTGTCTGTGAGATCAATATGAAAAACCCTTGAAAGGTGCAACTTAGGAGAGAAAAATGAGAACTATAGGAGTATTCAATCGAACTGAAAGTACTAACTAATGAAAAGAAAATAGAAGAATTCATTTGAAACAAGAAAAATAGAAATTTATAAAAATGTGTAGGTTTAAGTAAATATCTTCGCATAGGAGACATGTTCTTAAATGTAGCACAATTTTTCAGTTAGGCAGTCGGAGTTTTAAACGGCTTTAGGACTTCAATGCCCTTTTCGATCTTGTTCTACAACTCAAAAGTCCTGCTGATACTTGATCTATTAAAAGCGGCTACATTTGATATTTGTACTAACAAACAGTTCGTAAACAGCGAATGCTAGGTCTGCGTGGGAAAATTTCCATTATTTTTGTTTGGAATCTATTCTACGCTACTTCATCTTTTCAAATTCTAATATTTCCTGTGAAATCCCTTTCAAACCCTTTTTGGCTTCTTCACGCAATTATTATTGTTAATTCGAGCAGCCGATTTAATAATCAAAACTTTTGAATTTAGTAATCTGAAACCGAGCTACACAAGCTCTTCCACCAAAAAAGCTTGTATTCTTCATAACCCTCCATTTTTTCTCAAATATGTTCATAACCTTGGTTTTTGAAATTTACATAAACTTAATCTTTGAACTTATTTATTTCACTTCCATTTGTTTGTAATTTGACTGATTATATGTTCTTAAGACTGGTTGTATTTCTTCGTTTCTATGAAATACTATGTTAGTTTCTACCATTTGAAATTGAAATTGTAGAGGATCATTTATAAAAAAAAAATGTGCGGTGCGTGTTAATTGCAACACTAGAGTATGTATCAGCACATTGGCAAACAATATATACTTATATATGCAGTTCTTGTCGAGGAATGAGAAATTCACATGAAAGAACTATAAATTAAAAATCATATTGAACTCATTTCTTTATTAATACGAAAAAGCTGTTCAAATTATGGTACATACCTCTTCTATATTATTAGTTATCCAGTAAACTACACACAAATTTTAGTGTTTTATGAATTAGGTGAATCTATTAGAAATGAGAATACAGAGAAGCAAAGACGAAGACAACTGGATTTGGATGTTGATTAAAAATACTTTAATTGGTTAATTTTTGTATGTTTTCTAAATAGTTTTTGAACTTTTAATATTTTAACTTGTTTTTCTCAATTGGAATGTCACTCTCTTTTAGCTGGATTATTTATGGATTTAACACCATCGGTGAAAAAAAAATCAGCTGTCTCAAGTGGGTGTCTCCTACTATGTCCTTCTAATCAACATTTGACAAGCGGTCTATGTTATCCTGCTTTCTCCAACTTTCTCTCTCCCCTCTCCTATGTGTCAGCTACTTGTCAAATGCTGAGTGGATGGACATGGTAGGAGACACCTACTTGGGACAACATATTTTTTCTCCCATTAGTGTAGGTATTATGATAGAGATTTGAATAGGCTTTAGTAGATTAAGAGAGGAATTAGTCATTTTCTTATTTTCTTATATACTGAGCTGGCAATTGTTTTGTAACGGCTTGACATTTCTTTGGTTATTTAGTTGTTTTTTTGAGAGGGCAGACTTATTATGTGAGAGAATTTTGCAGTTAGCAGAGGTTTCTTTTGGAGAGGGAAGTTTACTTCATGTGGAGGTTTAACCTTTCTTTTATCTTCTTGTTAACATTTTCGTTCAATCAATTAATTCCATTCTTAGAGTTCATCTTTAATTTATGTTTCTTTAGACAATTCTATCGAGTGGAAATCTCAAACTCTACTAGAGCATGTCATATATATACACTAGGGTTTTGATTACATAAAGTACAAATATAACCCTACAACAATTATATTTACAAATACACAATAATAAACTATATATATCTATCACCCTGCAAGTTGAGCCGAGGTGAAACTCACGGCCAACTTGTCACAAAGTAAACAAAACCGAGAGCCCGACAAAGGCTTAGTAAACACATCGACAACTTGATCATCTGTCGAGATATACCGAACAAAAAGGCTCTTGGAGGCCACCTTCTCACGAAAAAAATGAAAGTCCAATTCTAGATTTTTGGTATGATGGTGAAACACAAGATTCACTGTAAGGTAGGTGGTACTCAGATTATCACACACAGGATTGGGGTTTGAGACAGAGAAAGACCAATATCACGCAAGAGCATCTCAATCCAGGATACCTCACATGTCGTGGTAGCAAGAGCACGATACTCGGCTTCAGTGGAGGATCGAGATACAGTGCGCTGTTTTCGTGCAGCCCAAGATATAAGATTAATACCATGGAAAATAGCAAAACTCGTAATCGAGCGATGGTCATCCGGGTCACCAGCCTAGTCAGAATCCGAAAACACATGTACTTGAATGGTTGATTGTTTGGTGTACCGCTGACCGTGCAGTGGAGTTGACTGAAGATAGCGCAAAATGCGCTTCAATGCCTTCTAGTGTGCATCAGTAGGGGAGTGCATGAATTATGCAACTTTGTGAACGGTAAAGGCAATGTCAGGATGAGTAATAGTTAGATACTGGAGACCGCCAACCAAGCTACGATACAATGTAACATCAGAGAATGGTGTGCTAACCGTAGCACTCAACTTGGCGATGACACTGGCGGGAGTTTGAACACCTTTGGATCCCAACATTGAGCCTACTCGAAGAAGATCAGTAATGTACTTTTCTTGGTGAAGGAATAAATGATCACGATGGCAAACAAGTTCAATTACAAGTAAGTATTTTGCTGGGCCAAGGTTTTTGATAGCAAACCTGGCCTGTACGAACTGGATCAAAGTGGCTTTTGTACCTGGATCACTACTCAAAATCAGCAAATCATCAACATAGATAAGGTGAAATAGAGAAACAGTGCCCCATTGATAGTAATATAGAGATACATCAGCCTTGGAGGCCAAACACCCAAATTCAGCAAGAACGAATGTGAGACGTTTATGCCACATATGGGGAGATTGATTGAGACCATATAAGGATTTCCTGAGGCGACAAACATAGTGAGGAAAATCCTTGTTGACAAAACCAGATGGTTGTTGCATAAACACAGGCTCATCTAAATCACCATGGAGAAATGCATTGGACACATCAAGGTGAGTAATTGTCCAATCGAAAGAGATGGCAAGAGACAAGAGTAGGCGAATTGTAATTGGCTTGACAACCGGACAAAAGGTGTGATAATCCAATCATGAGCGTTGATGAAAGACCTTAGCTACAAGACAAACCTTGTAACGTTCAAGTGTCCCGTCTGGTTTGAGTTTTGTTTTAAAACCCATTTACAACCAACCACATTCGAGGTTAGAGAAGGATGCACAAGTTCCTAAGTGCCATTGGTAAGTAAAGCATTATACTCCTCCGCCATTGCATTTCTCCAACATGGGTGTTCGGCGGCCTTCATATAGCATGAAGGTTTGCTTGGAACAACAATGGAATTGAATGTCCGAGATTTAGGAAGGTAACCGATATCCTTTCGGGTGGTCATGGTTTTAGGGATAGGAGGGGTTTTTGACGTTTGCGAGGAGTGGGAGCAGAAACAGGGTGAGGGTTCGGTTTAGTTATGGTGGCGGGTTGGGTTGAGAAGCTAGGGTGTTGGGGGAATAAGTGGGGTTGGTTTTGTCGGTTGAGTGTTTGGGTTAGATGCAGGTACTAGTTGTGGGCTCAGTGGTGAATCACAGGATGCAGAATGCGAGGGTGGTGGGATAGTTGAGGGATTTGACTAAGACATAGTGGGGGGTCGCAGGGCGCAGGAAGGAGAGGTGCAACTAGTGGTAACGACTGGATAGTCAAGGTTGGAGCCGTGGTGTGTAGTGAAGAAGATAGTGGAGCTGGCGGTTGGGAGAGCTCAGAATATGGAAACACGTGTTCATCAAAAATCACATGGCATGAGACAAAGAATTTGGAAGAAACCAGGTCATAGCAGCGATACACTTTGTGTACCTTGCTATACCCAAGAAAAATACACTTACAAGATCTGAAATGAAGTTTATGAGAGTTGTACGGACGAAGCCAAGAGTAACATAAGCAACCAAAAACACGTAAGGACATGTAATCAGGAGATTTTTGGAATAACTTGTAATATGGAGTGTCCTGATTTAAAGATGGAGAGGGCATACGATTAATAATTTAGGTTGCAATGTCAAAGGCATATGTCCAGAACTCCATAGGTAAACCCGCACGATGGAGTAAAGTCAAACTTGTTTCTACAACATGGCGATGTTTCCTCTCAGCTGCACCGTTTTGTTCAGGGGTATAGGGACACGACATACGATGATGAATGCCATGTTTAGCCAAATAGGAACGCATTCCAATAAACTCACCACCCTGTCAGAATGAAAAATCTTAATAGGCCTTTGAAAATACTTTTCAACAACAGTACGAAAAAGAATAAATGTATCAAGCACCTCAGATTTATATTTCAAAAAGAAGATCCAACTGTATTTGCTAAACGAATCATAAAACAATAAACAATAGGAAAATCCATCATGAGACTAAATAGATGCAGGTCCCCATAAATCATAACAAATAATGTCAAGAGGCCCTGATACAGTAGAATCAGACAACGAAAATTGTAACTTATGACTCTTACTAACAGAACAACTATCACAAAGAGAATGTGAAGCACTTTTATCGGACTGACAACTAATACTATGACTAGAAAGCAAACGACTAACAACTGGAAGCGCTGGATGCCCAAGTCTCTCATGCTAGGTGGACAGGGAAATGATATGACATCGTACTGGACCTTGAACACTGGACGGGAGAGTATAAAGACCGTTCCTATTCAGGCCTCGAAGGAGAACCTGTTTGGAATGAAGGACATTCACAACAAAAAAAAATTATCAAAAAGCTCAATAGAAACATCGTTAGAATTGGTAAGTGCACTAGTGGAAACCAAATTAGACCGAGATTGAGGAACATGCAAAACATTCGACAGTGTAAGTGACTGAGACCCTGTAGAAATACATGGAGAACCAATATGTTTAATAGGAAGTGTGGAACCATTACCTAAGTGAACTTCATCCGGACCCGAGTACTCAGATTCAATGTTTAAGTGTTCCAAATCCGAGCTCAAATGGTGAGTTGCTCCACTATCCATGAGCCAGGGGGAAGCTATTGGTTGGGAAGTGGTGTGGTGAGCCTGAGGTGTAGGTGGACAGTAAGAAAGTTTCAGTTTGGTGGGACATTCATAACGCACGTGTCCAAAACCTTGGCATGCATAACAACGGGGGGTCGAGATATCCAATAGAGATGCCAGTGTCTTTGGCTAATAGTTTGGCCGAGCACCATGAGGAGCAGCAAAAGCCGCCTGAAAGTGGGGTCGACGAGACTGAGGGTGGCTGCTGTGCCCACGATCGCGGCCCCTAGATGTACTGAGGCTAGATTTTGCAGTAAAATGAGCAGAAGGGGCATTGATCTCATCCACTAATATTTTCTCTCGTTGTTGATGCCTTTCCTTGGTTAGAAAAACACCGAGTAAATCGTTGAAGCTGATATTGCGAGAGGCAAAGGTCCGGCAAAATGTCCCGAAAAGATCCTCGAATTCCATCAAGGTTGCATCAACAAGATCGTCCTCTGAAATAGAATTTTAGAGAGAGGCCAGCGGATATGAAAGTAGCTTAGCTCGTTGCATATACTTGGTTACAGATTCCAAGTTGGATTTGATAAGAGAATGAAGATGTTGCTGTAATTATCGCACCTGAGCTTTCGAACCACCGACATATGCTTGTTCAAGTTTCAGCCACGGTTCTCTAGCATTCTCGACCCTTATGACTTGCAGCAACAATGAAGGAGAAATCGAACTGAATAGCCACGAAAGTACCTGTTGAGCTTCACTGAGCTTCACAAAACCAACCTTGATACACTGGGTTGGTTGATTATCAGCTAACACAGGAGACGAAACAACCTCTGTACCATCTATATGAGAGAGGAGACCATATCCAGCAATCATGGGTCTCACCAGTATTCTCCATAACACATAATTAGTAGAATCCAATTTCACAGGGAGTTGATGTGAGAGAGACAGAACCATAGCTGCTGTTCTGGTTGATTGAGCAGCAGATATCGTGGCGGCGGCAATAATGGATCTCGAATTCAGGTTTAAGGAGGTGGTGGCGATGTCAATAGTAGAGGCGTCGGCAGACATGATTAACGATGACTCGGGGTTGATGGCGACGGCAGTAAGCCTGACGGCTCTGATACCAAGACAATTCTATTGAGTGGAAATCTCAAACTCTACTGAGTATGAGAGTTTATGTTATATATTTACACTAGGGTTTTGATTACATAAAGTACAAATATAATCCTACAACAATTATATTTACAAATACAAAATAATAAACTATATATATCTATCATCTTTTCTTAATTTTTTGGACTCATAGACCAAATTTCTAACCATTGGCCATGTCTGTGGGAAATTTGAAGGTGAGCCATGGCTGGTCCAACAAAGGGTGATTTACAGGCTAAGGTAGATACCTATGAATCAACCATTGAGGCACTTTAGAGGTCTCTGTTTTCTCTCCAGAAATTCGTTGAAGATAAGTTCATAAGTCTAAAGGGGCAGAATAAAAAACACAACGGAAAATAACCTCTAGAAGAAAAGCTAACCACAGATCTGGATCTTGTTGAACAATCACAGGAAAACTAACTTTATTTGGAAGACCGAGACTGCTGCCATCGCTCTTTTACCAAAAGAGAAAAATGAGCATTGAGTCAAAGTCAGAGCATCTCAACGGAGGGATTGAATACCCGGATCGAATCAGAGTTCACGCTACCTTTCTGAATTGCTAGTTCCTGCCCAACCGAGGAACGAAGAATCGAGGAAGACAATTGATGGCAACAATGAAAAAGGGAGCAACAACAACAATTTGCAGAACTTCGTGCTCACCAAACATTTTTCGAGGGAGACATCACAAGTTTTCCATTAGGAAATGATAAAGGGTTTCCAAGAACCCGAAGAGAGATATGTGAACTCAATCAAAACATATTGAATGGAATTAAAGAGGTTTACATTTACAAGCTATTTATACTAATCCAAACTAACTAACTCAATAATCCTATATATCTAATATCCCCCGGCAAGATGACAATCATGGAAACCAATAATGCCATCTGGAACATCACTGTTACAAAGCTTTAAGGATGAGCTTAAACCAAAAAAAGCTTTAAGGATGAGCTTAAACCATAAGAAGCTTTAAGGATGAGCTTAAACCATAAATGACAATCTACACACTTGCTAGTTGATCTTGACGCTGAACCTTTGAATACTGCTCCAAATGACTGAGCTTTA
>CAOJBJ011515887.1:0-14448 GCA_948291685.1 Euphorbia celastroides | reverse complement strand
GTCGGTTTTTGAAGATTACGGGATTTCGCCTAACGGGGATTTCGTTTTCGCCTGAGTTTTTGGAGCTTCAGTCGGTTGCCGATCTCTCTCGCCCCCAGCGACGCCTTCGAATGCCGAGAATCCAAAACCGCCGGGAAACGCGAGGCATTGCCTGAAAACGCCACCAAAACGTCAGGAAATACCAAATCTGAAAACACCACCAAAACGGTAAATCTCCTCGTTCGGCGACCAAAACTGAGCAAATCCCGATTTCGATCTCCTCTGTACCCGTTTCGTTTTTCATATCTGGGATTAAAACTCGTCGAACCGCCGAAACCGTCGAGACCTCCGAAACTGCCGTTCCCATCGAAACCACTGAAACCGCCATTCCCATCGTCGATTTCGCCAAATCTGAACCGATATGGCCGGCGTTTCCTAGCGAGAACAAAAGAGAAAGGGAAAAGAGGGAGGGAGAGAGAATTGACGGCGGCGGTTGTAGTGAGGAGTGAAGGATCACCGGTCGTCGAGAGCGGCGGCGGGGCACCGGCGGTGAGGGACCAGCGGCGGCAGGGAAGAATTGATTAGGATTTGAAGGAAAGGGTAATTGGTTTAGTTAAATGGATTAATGGGTATTAAGGTTTGACTTTTTGGGTAAATGGGTTAATATGTAGATTGACAATTTTGTCCCTTAGCCATGTCAGCATTTAACTGTGTTGGATGGAAAAGTCCTCATTTTGATGACGGAGACAAACATCAAGGGATCTTTTGCTTGGTTTTAAACATCAGGAGTTATTTTGCTGAAAGTTGAAACATCAGGGGGGCTTTCTGAACTTATCCCAATAATAAACACAACACATATCAAGGCTCCTTTATCTTTCTTTCCATCTCCTACTCTGCAACTCTTTCTTCTTGATGTGATTCTCCACCACAACCCTATTTTTCTTTTTATGAGAAACATATAACAAAACAAAACCTATTCACCTTTCTAAAAGAAAACAGAGAATTAAAGCTCAACCACCATGGTTTTCTCTTCCACTCCCATCTATTTAGATCCCTCCAACTGGCATCAGGTAATTCTTTTCTCCATATTTTTATCTACTAAAAGAGCTAAATAATATTCCGAATTCTTATGATTAATTCTTTCTATTTTGAATATCCTATGTATAAAATTTTTTTCATCTTCAGCAACCAAATCAGCAATCAGGAGATGCCGGTGAAAATTTCCAACTTCCACCACTACCGCCGCCGGCTTCCGGTGGTAGTACCGGTGGATCAATAAGGCCTAGTTCAATGTCAGAAAGAGCTAGCCTGGCAAAGATCGCACAGCCCGAAACAGCCCTGAAATGTCCAAGATGTGACTCAACAAACACTAAATTTTGTTACTTCAACAACTACAGCCTCGCCACTTCTGCAAGACGTGCCGGCGCTACTGGACTAGGGGCGGCGCGCTTCGGAGTGTGCCAGTAGGCGGTGGATGTAGGCGCAATAAGCGGACCAAAGGAAGCAACCGATCAAAATCCCCTTCTAAAGCCGGTTCTAGCTCAACCACTGGGCTCATTAGTCGTACTCATAGTACCAATGACATTCTAGGGCACAATATGCTTCCTCCTCAGCTACCAATCTTGCCGTCCTTACATTAACTGAGAGACTTTAGTTCCGCCGGTGTTGGCTGAATTATGGTGAAATTCAGCCTCCGGTGACTGCTACAGGCGGTGGTGTAATGGATTTTCAAATTGGTGGTACTAATTCGGGTGGGAATTTTATGTCAAATGGGCTTGCTGATCATTTGAGATCCCAACAAGTGCAGCAATTTCCTTACTTGGCTAATTTAGGACCCGGAAATGGGTTGTATTTTAATGAAGGAGACGGGGTCAGGACCCCGAATTACGTTGGGCAGCTCCGGTCAAAGCCATTAGATATGGCAACTGTGAAAATGGAAGAGGAACATCGTCAACTAGGCTCAAAGTTGCCGAAACATATGTTTGGTAATGAATCTAATGATCAATACTGGAGTGGAAATGCTCAATTTAGTGATCTTTCGGGTTTCACTTCTTCTTCCTCCAGTATTCTGTTGTGATCTTAAGCTAGTTTTTTCGTTATTGGTCCAGATCTGTTGTATTCTTCATATGTGGTATTGTTTTAGAATTAGGGAGATCTGTGTGTTGATGGAGTTGGCTATATCTGACGTTTGAAGAACTATATATATTATTCTTAAATTTGCTTGGAAGAGACCAAGTGATTTTCTTGAATGATGAATATGTATCTTAAATTGCTCGCATATATAAATTAGATACATCGAATTGGCACATAATTTACATTCAGAAACGATGAACTTGATGTAAGGATCAATTATAATATATATGAGAAAGAAACTCATGTTTCTTTGTAAACCTTTCATGGTTTTATACTGCTTTTGCTTTAGTCCCAGCCTTCTTTTGATGATAGAAAAACTACTCTCTTTTCATTCTTATTATTGAACCAAAATTGGCTACAAAACATTGAAGTTATTTTTTGTTATTCAGATTGAATTCCATTTCGGAGTAACTAAAATAATCGAAAGTGATTAAAGATTGAAGGTTTTTCAAAATTATGGAAAAACTCTTCAAACGCATCTGGGCTTGTTCTTTTTTTTAAGACTTTGACACAGAGAAAAAGAGAAAAGAAGGTCAAGACTGATTTGGAAACATAAATTTGGAAGTACTTGTATTGTTTGTTTGGGATGAAAACTAAGAAATGATTATACAATTATGAGAGATTGACAAATATGAGAGGTACTAATTTGTTGTAAATGGCATTTTCAAATTCTTACTACTAAAATTAGTAATAGTAGAAATATGGACAAATAATAAGCTAAAATAAAATTTAAAAAAAAGGACAAAATGCCACTCAAATCCATGCAAACAGAAATCTTCTCCTCTTTCAAAACAATCCTAGTCTAGGATTCTCCAAAAAAACCTAAGTGAGACCATTTTCCTAGTCACATGGTCAAAAGTTTTACAAGAATAAAAACTCTACCTCACGCCCTTTTTGTTTTTATTTTAAATGATTTTCTCTTGCATTCATAAATAAATGTTTAAACCTTAAGGTTTAATACAATAAATCAACCTATATATAAAACAATATCCAATTAAGACTAGATTTATCGAATAGCTAAAAAATTATATGACTTTGTAAAGATTATGATGTCATTGTAGTGTTGATGTGTTGGGTGAGTATGGAATCTGGGTTTCGGATCTGCTTTTTTGGTATAACCAAGAATATTTTAACAAGGAATAAAGCTATCCATTCATTGTTCAAAAAGCTTCATACTTCTGTCTCTTTGTTTCTTTGTATGTGTGAGTGAAACAGTGCAGTGAGGATAATGTGTGTTTTGTCACAATTAAAAATTTAAACTTACATGAACATGCTTTTCAACTTTAACATTACATAACACTATTACTTTGGAAGTTCTAAATAAAATGGCATTACCTTCAAAATTAAGAGAAACCACTTGAATGAACAAAAGAAGATTTGAAGAAGAGCTCGGAAATTCAAGCAACAGAAAAGCAAACAAAATATACAAGTAAATGGAAAAAGAAAAAGAGAAGGGAGGGATAAATGAGATATGAAATAATGAATGATGAAGGGCACATGTAAATGTAGTAGCATAGGCGTGAGTATGTTCTCTCTGAATGTATGGCAGCTTTGGCTTTTGAGAGGTCCTTCTTCTTATGTTATTGCTCCTACTTTTTCTTTTCTCTTCAAAATTTTGGATTCCAATCTATGCTGCTCTCTTGTTTTGCTTCTTTTAGTCCCACGTCCTACCACATGTGCTCAATCATGTTATGTTTTGTACATAGGCTATATTATTTTCTAGCTTACTTCCATTATATTCAATTTGGTTATGTTCCATTCAATTTTAATAAGTTTTAATTTAGCTTAATTTTAATAAATTCTGAATAAGTTTTAATTTTACTAAATTTTAATAAATTTCATATAGATTTTAGATTTAATAAGTATCAGTCTAGTTCATTTTAAGTTCAATTCAGTTCATAAAGTCTAAAAAAATTAAAAAGAACATAATCTTATTTACCTTAACTTTGTTAATTTCACCATTGATTGAGTGGGGTCAACCACTAATTCAATGGTGAGATCAACAAAAGTTATGCTTACTTTGTTTAAAACAAAGTAAGCATAGCCTATATATATATATATATATATATACCAATCAAAACATAAAATAAACACATGCTCAAAAATTAAGTTGCATTCATTACAGAAGTTACAATCATAAATGCAAATAATGAAGGAGAAAAAATATTTCCTATATAAATGGACATTCGTGAACCATTTAATTTCAACAACAAAATGGTGCTTTTTATGTTTAAATTTGTTTTTAATTTCCGTAATATTGTAATTCACCCCCTCATTTACTCTCTTGCAATTTCTGTACTTAGATCATTTTGTTCATTCTAAAATTATACGGCATATAGAATAGACTATCACATTAATGATATGTTTAAATAGACAATATATTTTAAAATTAGTTAAGATAGATTGTCTATTTTAAGTTCAGATTATAATTTTTTCAAAATATATATATTAATTACAAAAAAATTAAATAAGTTACTAAATAGTATATTTCATCATTCAAATATCATATAATTAATTATAAAATCTTCTATTTAATTGTCTATTCGTGTACATTCAAATATACAATGTTCAGGTCTATCAAAAAAATATATACAATGTTCAGAACAGATGATGGCATATCGTACAAACAAGCGTCAATAAACAATTTATTGTCGGATTTTTTTAATAATAATTTATTGTAGGATTAATTTTGGATATAAAGTCTATTTGTGCTTATATGTTAAGACAAATAATGAATTAGGAAAACTATTGAATATGCTTTTAATGAGGTCGTGATTAGGTTGAGAATTTTTTTCCTATTAATAACTCATATTTAATTGTAAGTTTAATCTCCTTATACTGAATTAAGCCTAATCCTCAATCAAATAAATCTGTAGCAGGAATCAACACTAGTCCAATCCATTTATTTTCTCATAACATCTATAAATTTTTCATACTAAAAAACAAGAACATATAGAAAATTGGTATATTTTACAATAATTGGTATATTTTACGCATTGTGCTGAAGAGTATTTTCTTATATATAGTTCTTAAAAATATATAAAAAAAAATAGGAGCTAAATACAGAATTTATGAATGCAAGAAGCGTATGGAAAAAGGGGATAATAATGTAGAAAGGAGAAGCAACCCTACCCTACATGCGAAACCATCTTTAAAGAGGGACCTTAGCCTTCTCAAAAGTAAGATCTGCCCTTACATGTGGAATCTCTCTCCACAAATATTTTACAATCTACAAATATTTCATACTATATGTCTATTTTATGGGCCAAGTTAAATTTCTTTCTAACTTTAGAGATTTAATAAACTTTTTTACTAGTTCAAGTGAGTTTCTAGTAACACTCACGACTTTAGAGTGATATATGAAAAATGTTGTCAAATTCTAACTATCTACACTAGCGACATGATTTTACTATTGAAGATAAAAATAATGCAAATAAATTATTTTATAAACATTTAAAGAGATTGATAATTAGGTCTAATGCATCAGCACTTTTTTAAAGTTGTCCTGATTTACCCTTCATCTTCTAAACTTTCAAGTGTGCCTCTCGTTCCTCTGAACTTGTTTAAAGGAACCTTTCACCTCCCTTAACTTGTTAAAAACGTACCTCTCACTCCCTTCAAGATTACTAGACTAATCTCACCTTGGAGAGTGGCACACACGCGCCACACAAGACCATTTGAAAAGTCAATCCACTGAACTAATGACACATGACATTATATTTATAAAAATAAAAAAAATAAAAACCCAAATCAATCCCTCTACAACTGGTTTCGTCATATTTAAAATCCTTCCACAACTGGTCCGCCACCGCCGCTGTCGCCGCACACCGTCTTCGGCGACCTCTGTTCCCCGCCCGCCGGCCCGACCTTCCTCTGCTCCATTTCTTCTATTTTACTCCTTGGCTTCTTTTGATTTTTCAATGTTCCTAGGTTATGGAGCAAGTTGTAATTGAGTACGTTCCGGAAAAAGCAGAGTTCGACGATGGGATGGAAGATGAATTTAGGAAGATTTTTGAGAAATTCAGCTTTTCTGAATCTGCTGATGCTGTGGTATAAGGCTTAACTGTTTGTAGTTACTTGTTTTTAAGATGACTATAATGCAATTCAATAAGAATAGTGATGGAATCCAAGTTTACCCATATGTTTATATTAAGGTAATGTTTGTAAGTACATTTATGCTCGGACGAGAACATCAAATCTGTGGTCTCATGGTAATCTATTTTGATATCAGGTGACAGAAAAAGTTTTGAGACTTTTTCTATAATAATCTCCACCTTGATCGCATGCCCCAGAGTTCTAGTGTCACAGTAGTTGATCTTAGAGATACATGTCGGGTAAGATTCTCAAACGTTCTTGATTTGTGATTATCCATTGCTACTGTATGTGCAAGGCAATTTCTGAAGCACAAACACTTAATTGATGTTTCCAAATGTTTATCTTTTCTTAAATTTATTTTCCATTGCATTTTGTCTCTATAATTTCAGTTGAAATTTCTGTTTGATGCATTTTGATGATTACGCTTGTTTTTACTTGTTTGTGCACAGGCATTTTGTCGAAATGGTGAGCGTGCTAAGCTCATTATGTTTGTATTATGATTTTCTCTGTTTGTTGAATCTCCTCTCGCGTAATTTATTAGTTGAACATCCTTGTTCAGCAGAAGTGTCCTTCTAATGGAACTATAAATTTGGAATACAAAATGTAGAGTTTTTGGATTTGAAGCTAAGGATAGGTTTTTATTCTTATTTGTTCAGGCTAATAGATGTTTCAAAGATAAGGCTTAAAGTTCCCCTGGAGACAGCATCGGCACAGAGACCTCATGGTGTTCTTGGTGTTTGGAGTCCCATTGTGTCTGCTGTTGTAAATGCATTTAAAAATCAGGTCAGTTTGGCAACTTAATGTAAAGTAGACGTAACTTTCTTGCATGTTGCTCCTAACTTTTGGGTCCAGTTTCATTTTGGCATGAAATAAATTTGATGTCCCAGTTAGGTTTATATTTCAGTCAAACAGTAACTAATTTTTGGTTTTTAAATGCTTATTAATGTTGATGGAAAAGCTGAAGCTGTATTCTGTATTTTAGGTTGATTTGTGTGCATCCGATATGTTGATGTGAAGCCTATGAATTGAATCAGTTCCTCAATGGCTACAGAAAAGAAAACTATGGAAAAGACATCCAACTTAATTTGCTCGCGAGGTTGGAATAACTTAATTTGCTCTGTATGTTGGCTAGAAGTTGCTCTTATTGGCTAGAAATTGTTGTTTTGAAACTTTGCTCAGTTATGTTGGCTAGCTAGAAACTGATGTGCTGTTGGAATTAACTTTGTAAGTTATGCTGACAGTAGGTTTGATAATTCACTTAGATGTAATGTATGTCGTGTTGATTCCTATTGTTTGGTTTTTGTATTTATTAATTTGACAGGTTTATTTGAGTATAATATATAATTATAATATTTTTAAAAAAATAAAAGTTAATTTACCTCGGTTTCTAGAAAAACCGAGTAAAATAAAGTTCATTTGCCTCGGTTTTTCAAAAACCGAGTAAACTAAAATTTTATTTACCTCGGTTTTAAAGAAAACCGATAATAATACTGGATCAGTCTCATTTTCACACCTTTTTACCTCGGTTATAAAGAAAACCGAGTAAAATAATATATTTTGCCTCGGTTTTAATAACCGAGAAAAATAGCGTTTTTTTACATTTGCCTGGGGGCCAAAAAGTCTCGGTTGATAACCGAGATAAAGGCCTCTAAATAACCGAGGCGGAAGGCCTCCTCCTCCACTAGTGCCCCTATTTCAATTTCATCTCATATATATGCAATTCAACCAAATTCAGAAAGTTAGGTCTAGGAGATGCTATCGAAAAGCCCAAAATTGGTGATTATCGAGATGATAATTGAACTTATTGTAAGCGTAATCGTTGGTATGGGTGCCGCTACTGTAAGAATTTCGAAAAGGATCTCGGAAAGTTGGCGATTTGATCGGCGGGATATCGAAGAAGTATCAAGTGAGACAAGTGAAAACAAAGAAAAAAGAGACCACATAAGAGGGCCATCAGTGAGAGAGACAAACTCCGAACCGATGTTCGTGATAGCAAGAGGTTGCCGGTGAAAATGGCCAGCGAAAAGAGGGAGAGGATAGGTATTCAGTTGAGACTTGAGAGAGAAGAAAGAGGATTAAAAATCATATTTTTATGAAAATGTTTTTATATTTTATTAAGTTACTCTCTTGACTTTTTAAAGTCATGTCATCTCACTGCCACATCAACTCTAAGGGGTTCTAAGATGTGGACAAAACGGGACAACTTGAGAATGGTCCTGATACCATGTAGATATAAAAAAGTGTAGCGTAAGCTATTGGCGAAATAAATGCCCAAAAAGTATAATATGCAAGGGAAAACAAGAAAATGTAGAAAACCCATCAATGATTTCAAGCAAAAGTTTAGTAAAAGAGTTCAAATTTACATTCCTGCGTTCTACTGCCTAAAAATGCCTTCTTCAATTTCTTTTTTAATTTTTCTAAAAACATTTGTATCAATTAACACTTTTTATGCTTATCTAAAATAAGGACTTTTGTTTTTAAAGAAATGAAATAAATACATTTTTATTATTAGTTTATCTCATTTCAATTTTTTGATTATCTAAATAGTAACTTTGCCTTCTCCATACAGCATCACAGACAACCCACTTCCCCCAAACAACACATTCTCTCTTAAATAATTTGAATTTTAAAATTTAAAATCGTCATATCTCTCAAATAGTTGATTTTTAGAATCGATTCTTTAGGATATTTTGTTTATCTTATTTTTATCTTTAAACTGAAATCCATATTGATATACTTTTGACAAAAAAATTCGAACATTATACAACATGCTATATCACTTGTATAACATGTTATATTTCCGGTATAACATGTTATATCATTGTATAACATCAAATTACAAGGTCAAACTGCAGAAACACCCAATTAATTATATTATGACAGAATTTATAATTTAAGAGTGGATACACCACTGTTACATTATGTATAAATGTGCTTTCTCAGTATCAGATCTTTTTCAAAGTTGTCCCTTGTTTGCTCTTGGGTTAAGTTAAGCTACTGTGGAAGTAGAGTTAGCTACCGTCTCATTCTTCTCCTTCAATGTCAGTTTTCCCAAAATTCAGAGCAAGAAGAAAACAAACTACCAAAAATTTGGGTTTTCAATAAACAACAAATTTTCCTTTTAACAGTGAACAAAAAGTAAATCATCCCCAAGTTACAAATGCAAAAACGAGTCTTAATCAATTTATAATTAAAGAAAGATGTACCGAAGGCAAGGGAGGCAAAAAAAAACCAAAGTAATCTGAGATCTTCAAACCAATGGGGGCTTCAATAATCAGTTTCTTATTTAAGTTTCCTTGCTTAATTGCAGCTATCAGCAGAAAAATGAAAAATCAAGATGGAAGGAGCCTTCACTGTGATAATTATGTTCAAAAAACAACAAGAAAAGAAATAAAAAATTTTGGTTCTAATTTAATGATGAGATGAAAAAAGTTATGTATAATTTAATTTCGTAAATAACAAGAAAAGAAATAAAAAATTCTTGTATGGAGCAACCTTAAATTTTGGGACCATCCTTCCTACTCTTTAAAGCACCTATAAATTGGTGATTGAGCATTAATCTGAACGTGGACGTAATTCAAAGGTTCAGTCTATAATTGGAATCCGTTCAGTTGGTGAAAAAAAAAGGAGATTGCTAGGCTTTCTCCGAAAACGCCCTGACCAGTGGCCGGGCGTTTCTGGGAAACGCCTGACCAGTGGTAGAAACGCCTGTCGGAACAATGGCTGGAAAAATTCCAGCCTTTGTTCCGGCATTTTCCCGGCCAAATTCCGAGTAAAATCTCCCCCAAAACACATATCATTTGTCGATTTTGACTTTCCTTAACTATTGATTTCCGCTTTGAATTGTGAATTTGGGAGAGAATTGGATTGAAAAGAGTTAAGTTTGAATATGGTAAAAAGATAAGGGAAGAGTAAAAAGTTTGAGAAAGGTAAAATGGGTTTATGTTTAATGAAGAATAATTTTGTCTTTAGTTCCGACTAGGCGAACTAATTTTCTGACTGTTAGCAATTCAGAGAAAAAAGAGAGAAATACAAATTCTGATTCTAATTCCTATCCTACTATGCGATATCTCTTTCTGTTTCCCGTTCTGTCTCAGCCGGTCAGTCATCGTCGTTCTTTAACTATTTTCCTTTTTCACTCTTTCAATTCCTCACCTTGAGTTCATCGGTCGCCGCCTCTGTGCTCTCTGCGTCTGGATCTTTCAGAAATCTAATTTTTGTCAGCACCCAGGTTGTTCGTCTTTTTTGCGTTTATCTCTCTTGTTTTTTCTTCTGCGCTGCTTCTTTTGATTGATTCAACTCTTTCCTTAATTTCTTGATAAATATCCAACTTCGTTGTCGCGTTGAAAAAGATTTATCGCTTGTCCTTGTTCGTTTTAGGATTGGCGTAAAATTAGGGTTCCGTTTTCTTCAATTTTATTTGGAAATTTGCTTACTGTTTACATTAATTGAAATCTATCCCAGAAAACCTACGCAGTCGCTCTTCCTTTTCAGAAGCTAATTTCAAATGGGGAAGAACGATTTTCTGACGCCAAAAGCAATAGCCAACAGAATAAAAGCAAAAGGCCTCCAGAAACTCCGATGGTACTGCCAGATGTGTCAGAAACAGTGCCGCGATGAGAACGGGTTCAAGTGTCACTGTATGAGCGAGAGCCATCAACGCCAGATGCAAATATTTGGTCAAAACCCCCACAGGATAGTTGAGGGGTACTCTGAGGAATTTGAGAATGGTTTCATGGACCTAATGCGTCGCAGCCACAGATTCTCAAGGGTGGCTGCAACTGTTGTGTACAATGAGTATATCCATGACAGGCACCATGTTCATATGAACTCGACGCAGTGGGCCACCTTGACTGAGTTTTTTAAGTATTTGGGTCGAGCGGGGAAGTGTAAGGTTGAGGAGGCACCAAAAGGGTGGTTTATCACATACATTGATAGAGATTCGGAAACTGTTTTTAAGGAGAAGATGAAGAATAAAAGATTGAGGGCAGATATGGCTGAGGAGGAGAAGCAAGAGAGGGAAATCCAAAAGCAGATTGAGAAGGCTGAGCAATTAAAGACTATGGTTAGGGAAAATAGTGTTGAGAAGGAGAATCCTGAAGCAGCTGTAGAGCCTGCTGCTAAAGAGTTGAAGTTTGATACCGGGGTCAAAATAGGATTCGCCCTTGGTTCAAAAAGCAATGCTGTTAAGGAAAAAGGGGAAAGCTCTAAGAAAGTGATTTTCGATGAAGATGAAGACAAGGGGAAAAGGAATTTGAGAAATAAGGAGAATGGTAGTGCGGATAGAACCGGGAAATCAGCTTTGTAAAAATTGATGAAAGAAGAAGAGAAAGCAAAGGAAAGGAGCAATCGGAAGGATTATTGGCTATGTGAGGGCATCATTGTTAAGGTGATGAGTAAGGCACTGGCAGAGAAAGGTTATTATAAGCAAAAAGGTGTTGTGAGTAAAGTGATTGACAAATATGTTGGGGAAATTGAGATGCTGGAGAGTAAGCATCGGTTGCGAGTTGATCAGGAAGAGCTTGAGACTGTAATTCCACAGATTGGAGGTCTTGTGAGGATGTTAATGGAGCTTATAGAGGGTCAAATGCAAGGCTGTTAGAAGTGAATACTGAAAAGTTTTGCGCCCGTGTGCAGATAGAAAAAGGGATTTATGATGGAAGAGAGCTTAAGGCTGTCGAGTATGAGGACATATGCAAGCTTGCTTAGTGAGTCTACTCTTTTCTTCTGATGTTCATCATACTTTTTTAGTTCTCTATGCCATCTATTGCTGCAACTTTTTTGGTTCTGCGACTTGTAATCTTGAAGAATGATTGAGAAACTATGTATTATATGACAATTGTTATGAAACATCTTTTCAAATCTATGGAACTCTGTTATGCAGCTGTATTGGTCATTTAGTTCTGCAATTTAGGCATCCCATTTGGGAGGAGTAACTGTAAGTACCTTAAAGGATTCAAAGATGAATAAAAATTGTGGAGTGGTTGATTTACATTGAGTTCTAGATATTCATTCAACTTTTTGTGAGCTTTTTACAATGTTGGGTTAGGATCTATATGATTATACCTATAATTTGTGCATATTTTTGCATTGGATATGATATTTCTATTGGGCATGATAATGATGTGTATTCTTATTTTTTGTTCAATTGGTGATTTTTGGTTGATTAGTTGCAATTTCTGTTTTACCTGTCTAGTGTCTATATATTTCTAACTATGGTGAAAATTTTACAACAGAAACTATTAATTCACCAACCGATACCCATGAGTTATGACTTACGAGTAAGCCTGAACTTAATTGTGATAATTGCTCTGTTGTCTTCATGAAGTATTGAAACTTGATATTCACGGGTTTTTTTGTAGATTGATATTCAATTTGCTACAAGATGAAAGATACAGTCTAGCCTATTTCACCCTTTGAAGTGATTCTCAAATTAATGTTTGATAGCATATGGCCAACTTAAGCCTCGAGCAGAATTGGGTGAAGCCGCTGTAATAGCCTCCTGAATTCTGCAGATTATTCACTCCATTTTGAGTGTTAGATATTAAAAGGTGAATTGAATATATCACATTAACTAGAGTATGTTTGGAATGTTCTTCAGTGTTCATCATACTTGTAGTTCCCTCTGCCATCTATTGCTGCATCTTCTTTGGTGTTGTAACTTTTAATTTTGAAGGATGATTGAGAAACTAGTTATAGTAGAACAAGTGTTGTGGAACATCTTTTCTCATTTATAGAACTTGGTTGCACTTCTGTATATGGTCCTCTATTTCTGCAATTTTGGCACCCCATTTGGATGGAGTAACTGGCACAGCTTGTGGTTTTGTTCATAATCGAGGTTCAACTAATCATGCAATTTCTTTGATTTCTCTCTTTTTATTTGATATGATATTTCTATAAGACATGTTCATAGTGTGCTTTCCTAGTTTCTGTTGTCTAGGTGATGTTTGTTTGATTAGTGGCAATTTCTTTTTTCCGTGTGCATATGTAACTATGGTGAATCAAAGGGCCGTTAAGAAATTTTACAGCAGAAGAAACAATTAATTCTTGAACCGATATTTTTTCTCTTGTAACAGCCATGCATATACTGTTGAGTTCTCTATGGCGTACTACTGAATTCCCATATCCTTTGTCGCTATTAGTAGCACTTTCTCTATCAAGAACCATGATTCTCAAAGCACATTAATGTCTCTTTGTTACTATTGTTGTGTCTTGCTCTTATAGATTGGTCTTGTCAATGGGAAGAAAGTAAATTTGCCCTTTCATGTAATTGAGTTGTGATATGATATTTTGTCTATACAGTTCACCTATATTTTTGCTTCTTGTGATGAGATAACTTTCTTGTGCTATTGATCTTGGAGATTTGCTTCCATTTCAAAATCAGTAGCAATTTACACTGATTCAATATAAGATTCCTGCTTTATTTGTGTATTTGGAGTTGTGTTCCTCTTCAAAAGGAAGTGGATTCATTTTGCTTTTGTGTAATTTGTATGGAGAATGGATGTTATTAAATTGATCTACATAGCATATGCACTGGAGGAATTATACCTTCAGACCTTGTTGGCGGTATGCAACCACCCTTTGATTCTCTTCGCATCCAAAAATACTATTGCGACGTTAGAATTCTTTATATTCCAAAGTTAGTTGAGAATGCTTAAATTGGTAGCATTCAGTAGCCTAACACAAATGAATATAGCTCTGTTTTTCAATTTAGAGATTAGATTTTGACACTTGAGGAAATGTTAATTTTTTTTTTAAATTATAAGATGACAATTATTTGATATAATGAAGCAATTATTGTGGCTACGCTGCTATGGGCATATATTTTATTTGCATGGATAGCAGTTGGTAGTTAGATGTCGCTCATAAAGAGAAAGATTGTGACTGATGACGCTTCACTCCTCATTTCAAATCATAAGACGTTAAGAAATAGGATGAAATTGATATGATTGCTGCGTGAAAACTCAAAAAGGATTGTTGAGTCTAAAATGACAAATTTTGGCTCTTAAATTTCTTTATTTTGCTCCTAATCTACTATTTTACCTTTGATTAATCTAGCGGAATTGACCATATTACTTGTTGGTTGTATATTATGTGTAATTTTTTTTGCCTTTTTTCCCAATGGTTATGTTAATTCTGTAAAGTGTAGATAGAGGATGTAAACTATTAAAAAGTGAGAATATCAACCCTCATAGCATTTTAGCTGCACACAAAATTCATTTGAGCTTGTATTCTTTGTAG